>JAABOM020071342.1:0-36661 GCA_011800125.2 Solanum clarkiae | reverse complement strand
TATGACATGATTATTAGGCGGCAGGACCGCAGCGGAGACCTTATCGGCCCGCATTTATGTTTATGTATAAAGAAATAAGTATTTATATTGTTGTCTGGGATGTTGCTGAGTTTTACTTGCAGGTGAGGTTAGTCAATAAAACAGATGAAACTTTGCCGAAATTTCGGTAGATTTCCAGGTCGGTTTCATTGGGAATTTAAGGTTAACATGTGTCTAGGTGTCCCTATCGGACACTGGTCACGACCCTAGGTTGGGCCGTGACAACAAGTCTCTAATGTGTTACGATAGACTTGAAAAAAAATTACAAGTCTCAAATGATGTTGTCTCTAAAGTAGAACAAGATATAAATAGGAGGATGAGACTCGTTGAGATGCAAGTAGCAACCTCACTAATCTCCACAGAAAGTCTCGGATAGAAAGAGAACAGAGAGTATCACAAAGATCCGAGTGCATAACCTACAAAAATATAGAAGCAAGGGGTGAGTATCAACCACACGATATCCAGCAAGCGAACTCCTAAACACAAAGTCAAGTAATACAGAATACGAATACTCCTAATTCTCCAACCGAACCTTCATAACTACAACTTGCATAAAAATTAGCCCAAGCTAACAGTTCACTATATATATAGCATGTAACTCAATAACTACAACAATATTCACAGATCAACAACATAAGGGTCAAATTCATTCATCACAAGTTTCATAAAAAGACACTCACAAGTTCATAAATGATAAAGATGTCTAATGTAATGCAATGCAACATCAAGTATAATGATATATGTCTGTCGCGGCGTGCGACACGGCCCTCGAATTATAATATTAATCGCAGTGCGCAACATGACCCTTGAATTATAGTATCTATCATGGCATGCGACACAACCCTCAAATTATAGTATCCATCGCAGCATGCGACATGACGCTCGAATTATAGTATTCATCGCAGCGTGCGACACATCCCTTGAAATAGTACAACCTCTTAGTTTCTTATTTTTTCTCAATTTACATAACCTTTGTCACAATCTTGTCTCAAAAGCCATACAATTAGACATGTTCACATAAATAATGAGGAGATGACCATTTTTCTAACAATACACAATTTACAACAACACAATCATGATACCATATCAACAATAAATCAATAAACTTTTCCAATCATTCTCGACATATCACATATCAATATATAAACAAGTTGTCTTTTATTATCTCTTTTTCATCATCAGGATTATTCAATAAAAAAAAAACGCTAAACCATCACAAAGTCCTGTTAATCAAACACAAACAACAAAGAAATACACGATTCTATGCACTTAAAAGAGTTGAGAAAATCCACTCACCTCAATTAATCACTCAAAACTTCAGTCTTTCATAATGCTTTCAGATGATCAAAATCTGTTCAAATACATAATCTCCATAAAAATATGAATATAATGATACACATATTGCTATATTTATATTGGGCTCAAAAATCGGATCAAAAAGTCACCCCGAGCCCTCAATGTGAATTTGAAAATTTCCTTCACATTATGTTTACTCATAATATAATAAAATCACACATCAAATTTTAACTAAAATATATCGTTATTCGACTCCTAAATCAAGATTTTACTTTAAGAACCCTAAGGTTATATTTTCTTAATATAACATAAATTATACACATTTCTACCTTAAAAATCTATCTATAATCTCATGAAAATTTAATAGAAAGGATGAGAATAATTATCTTCGGTATTTTGGGACGAAAATTACAATTTTCCCTTTCTTTTTCTTCCCCGCGCTTCTTCTTTTTCTTTTTATTGTGTTCGCGCGCCTCTTTTCTGTTGTTCTTTCTTTTCTTTCTAATAAGGGGTTGGACATTCATCCCTTGATTCCCCCTTTTTATTCTCTTTTTTTTTAAATAATTTATGGCCTATGGGTAGTTATCCTTTGATTTTTTTTCTATTTCAAATTAATTAAATATTAAAGGTGATAAGTTTTATTAATTTATTTTAATAAATATAAGACTTGTGATAAAAGATATTAAATAAATTATCAATTTAGTTTATCAATTAAATTAATTCTCTAAAATTATTCATCAACTAAATAACCATAATTATCGAATAGTCTAAAATTTTCAATTTAAATTTACGAAAAGGATATTTTATGAAAGAGTGAGGATTTATTTTTAAAATGACCTAGCGGGTCATTGTAGGCCCTTAGCCTAGGGCCTAGTCATAACACGGTGAATGACGAACTCAAAGGTACCTCACCCAAGCGTCTTAGTATTCATCAAGCATTTCATAGGTAATGAGCATAAATAAAAGCGAAAACCAAGGGAAAATAGGACTAAGGGAGAATCAAGCGTAACATCAAGTACTAAATCATAATCATCTCATACATGTCCAACAATACCTTTAGTTTTAGACTTGGGCAGGGATAAGACATGTCCCTAGCTCACCCTCAATAAAAGTAGCGAAAAAATACAATAAAAATAGTCTAAAAGACATAATACAACCCAAGCTTGAAAGAAAATAGGAATTCATCAACGATTCACATTTAGAATAATCTTTGGACCATACATCATCAAGCACAAAAAAGAACCTTTTCTTAGATACACACTCTTGAATTCTTTGTAGCAACATATGAAATTGAGACAAATTTGGAGAGCTTTTAGTTAGCCCTTCAAGAATAGATTTTACAACTTTGACTTTGTAATGATCTCCAAGCCCTGAGTACAGAAAAAGTTGGCCTGAAAAGTGACCTAAAATCTCATTTACGAGACCACTTACAGCCCGTAAGATGACATATGACCAATAGGTTCGGCTCTTAAACATAGAACTTCAGGAAGGGAAAAAGTTTCCAAATGTGGGGTAACCTATGGACCAAGTGATGGATCATAGAATATTTTACGACCCATAGATGGCTTTGTGAGTGGGACCCTAGACATGAAAGAAATTTGAAGTTTTCAGGAAGTTAGTACATAAGTTATCAGATGACACATGGAATGCATTACGACCCGTATAGACCTTTCGTGGGTAGGGCCAAGGAATTGAAGAGAAATGATTAAGTGTGAGAGGACTCTACGAGTCCAACAACAACCCGTAAGAAGTTTCATGGCCCGTACCATCGATCATAGTTTTCGATTCAGTAAAACTTAGTTTTCAGGATTTTCATATGTGTCAACAAACAAGGGGACTTACGGCCTGTAAGTCAACCTACGGCCCATAAACAGGGTTCCATAAGTCACTTTTAACAATTTTAATAAGGGACAATTTGGTCATTTCTCGTAAATCTATTCCTATACTACATCATTTTGGGAATGGAAAGGGGACCTATATTAATCTTCAAGCCCTAGAAATACCCATCATTCTCTCATTCCTTTAATTCAAAAATTTTTTAAGGCAAGAGCTCTCAAGAACAAGGCTAGGGTTTCCAAACTTTCTTCCCCAAAGAATTCTCTTGAGTTCTCCAGGTATGTGAGTTAATTTATGGGTATCCTTTCACCCATAGAGTTTCCTATCATGTATTTTTACCTTTTTTTAAGTTCCTTAATTTCAAGGGCATGTTTATGATGATTCCATGGCATTTATATTATTATATAATGCTCATGAAGTTCAATGACTATTTTGCTAAGTGTGTGGTATATGTATGTGTATGTATATATATATATATATATATATATTATATTTGAAGTATGAAAGTGATTTAATGATGAGTTTCGATATGATGAAGGTTGGTTGATTTCGATGTTCCTGTTTTTAAATAAATTTTCTAACACTTATGTGATTTATGATTTTTTTCATGCATTAAGTCCATTTTGTTTTCAATGAAAATTTTCTACGAATTATGGCTATGACTAGGGCATTTATGAAGAGCTTCAAAGCTAAGTTGCCAAAGATATATGTATGATGATCATTGCCCTATAAGATGTTTAAAGAAGATTACAAGATACTCCTATGAATGCTACTTATAATTCTAAGAGTATGTTTTAAAGATTTCTATGGGATGACTTAGCACGGAGAGGACTAGAGATTGGGATCCATCCCGTTAGTTGAGGCATGATCCTTTGAAGCTAAATCTCGATGTCCCTAACTATGTGCCACCATGGAGCCTAATAGATTAGGCTAGTGGATTCATGTAGGCCCAAAAGTTATGAAAGATGAACTTACAAAGTTACTAAGTCTTGGACATCTACCTTGGCAAGTAGATTCCCCTTTTCCCAATAGAAGGAATGCATTAGCCTTTTCCCAATGGAAGGAGATTATTGGATTTCATGTAATAGCTCACATGATCTTACTGTTGGTTATGGTCCATTCCCACAAGTTATATGAATCTTACGATATGTCTTTACTTTATGTGTTATTATTATTGTATCATATTGATCTAAGCCTTATTCCATGTGCATATTTAAGTTTATCTCATGGATTTTTATCTTATGAGTACATATATGTTATGTTTAATTATGATGGCGTTTGTAACACCCAATAAAATTACTAAAATACTCCTAGATAAGAGATGTGCACATAACATGTCTTCCCAAATTCCAATGGCATATCCGAGGCCAAAAATGCGATCAACATGAAAAATTAAGTAGGAAAATAGTCTTGGTTGATTTTTAGAGCAGCCGAATTAAAAGATAATTTTTGGATACGAAATGCAATTCCTAAATAAGTGTGCGACAGGCCCACAGACCTACAGCAGACTTATACTTAGATGTGGTCCCAACATTTTCTAAGGGATTAGAAAACTCGATCGAAAAATTTTTGGCAAGAAAATCCCGAAATTCACTCCAGACCACGACGCAGACTATGTGGCCCAAGGTGAAGTTTTTCTTTTTTTCTTTTTTAATTTTTTGTGAGAGGTATTCCAGATTTTTCCCAACCTCTTCTAAACTTAAAATACGATCAAAATGGGTCATTTTGAGTGTAAAAAGGGTGTTAGTTTCCATTCCTAAGTCTTTCTAAGCTTCTAACAAAGACAACACTAAAGATAAAAGGAGGAGGAGTTAGAACGTGAGGAGATCGAGGAGGGTTCTTACAAGATTAATTTTCAAAGCTTCATATCAGGTATATAAGGCTAAACTAAAGCATAGGATTGTTCTTCCATGTGCCCTTTTGATTGAGAGAGATTGATAGATAAACGTATTGAGTCTCTATACATGTTTTTCATAAATGTTTTCTCGTAAATTACCTATATGCTATGTATTTTCTAATGTTCATGATCATCATATACTTGACTTAGTGAACAAAGGCTTTACATGAGTTATTTCATAAACCCTATATGTCATTTTATAATGGATTGAATGAATGATCTTAAGGATTGAGTCTAGAGCCTTGAGTTAAGAATGTTGATTGTGATGTGAGCATGATGACGAGTTTATAGAACTTGATGGTCCTATGAGTATTCATATTGAACTCTAGAGAATTGTCTAATTGACTTCCTCTTAATAATTGATTTGAGTCCTTGAGTTATTGAATAAGAATTAAGTAGATGAGATGACTAAGATGATAGGCTGGAAGGCCCAATTGAGATAGAGTTAATGAGATGATGAGAGTCCTTATGAGACTAATTAAGATGATTGAAGGAGATAGATTATCTTATGAGCATTGAGTCTTGGAAGGAATATTGAGCACCAAAACAAGTAAGAGTAAGTCCAACTCGAACTCATTAACTATGTCGCCAAGCGTAGGAGTAGACTAAGTCCATTAAATTCGGACACATCCCTATTTTGTGAACTAAGTCCGTTAAAGTCGGACAGGTTCTTGTTTTCAGGACAAGTTTGTTAAAGTCGGGCATGTCCTCATTCTATTATCCTAAAACAATAGGACTTGATTGGTTACTTGTCCAAATCCATTATAGATTTGATTCGTTCTTTAACTGGCAAGTATGGAACAACTATGGCAATATTAGCAGGATTGTTGTACAATCACTGGCTCATAAGTAATTGTTGTCGGATAAGAGAAACTTCTAATAGGTTCCACCCTGATAATACTCTAAGTTGATTTGATTGGATGAGATTGGATCGATATTGATTGGTTATTGTTTACTCTTTATTCTTACTTTAGATAGACATTTGACATTCTGATTGAGTATCTTCTGAGTTGATGTTATTCTATATTATTCTGCCTATATCTGTTTCATTCAGCTAATTTACATACTTGTACATTCGACGTATTGATATCCATTTGGACTGCATTGTTTCATGATACAGAGGCATGTATTAGGGATCATCAACAGGCACATCATTGAGGATCTATTCACGTTCAGCTTATTTGGTAAGACCTCCTTGTTTTTGAAGGATTTCCTTATTACTATCATCTATCTTAAGTTTTGCACTTTATCTCATTTTGGTTGAGGTAGCCATAGCCTATCATGTGCACCTTCTAAATAGTAGAGTTCGAGGCTTCATAGACTACATAGTGATGAGTTGATGTTGAGACCTTTATCTCTTGATTAATTATTTTTAAAACCATTCTTATGTTAGAGAATTAGAGTTTGTTTGTTTGACTATGGCCTCTATACATTGAGATAGTCCACCATTTTCTATGTTTAGTCTTCTGCTAATTTGTTGAACTATGATTGAATGAATATGATGAGGCCAAGTGGTTTACTTGGGGACTAGAAATAGTCTTTGAGTGTCGTCCACGTCTAGGGTACACTCCTGGGGCATGACAAACTTGGTGTAAGAGCACAGAGTTCAAGTGAGCTAGGGAATCTATGAAGTCATGTACTAGTAGAGTATTATTTATGGGTGTGTTGTGCACCATGCTTTATAAGCAGGAGGCTATAGGACATAAGGAATGGTTACACTTCTTTCACATCCTGATTTTTGCGATAGAGTTAAAACTCTATGAGAACTCCTTTCTAACTAGTGCACACAAGTTTGCAAAGTTGTGATCATTCCTCCAAGAAGAGTGGTTAGAGGTAGAGGGAATCCCGCCAGAAAAAATGTCAACCAACCTAATCCTTAGGGACATGATGAACCCATAAGTCTAGACATCCCTGCTAAGTAGCCACCACAAGCTGAAATTTCTAATCCTGAGCTTCACCAAGCTATCCAAACTTTAGCCCAGATGGTCACAACACCTTTTGCGAGACAAGAAGCGGGTAGAAAAGATACACAGGACACATCCAGAGTGCGTGAATTCTTAAGGATGGACCCACCCGAGTTCACGGGGTCTACATCTAATGAGGATCCTGAGAACTACATTGATGATCTTCAAAAAATCTTCCAAGTGATGCATGTGGCTGATGTTGATAGAGTGAGTTGATAGCCTACCATATCAAGGGTGCTGCCAGATTATGGTTTGATTAATGGAAGAAAGGTAGAGGAGAGGAAGCCCCAGTGCTGACTTGGGCAGTGTTCCAAGAAGCTTTCTTTGGGCGTTTCTTTCTGAGAGAACGGAGAGAGGTCAATATATGAGAGTTCTTGAATCTAAAACATGGCTCTATGATTGTGCAAGAGTATGGACTTAAGTTTACTAAGCTATCTCGCTATGCTCCAGATGTGGTTGCGGATATGAGAGGGAGAATGGGGTTATATGTTGATGGGCTTAACAAAGGGATAAAGAAAGATAGAAAGGGAGTTATTCTTGTGAGTGATATGGATATTGGAAGGTTGTTGACTTATGTACAACAAGCTGATGAGGAGAGGCAACAAGACTGGGAATAGTATAGAAATAAGAAAGCAAAGATGTCCAGCCATAAGGTTGGTAAGAGAGAGAATGGAAATGGGAGCCACTTTCAAATAGGACCTTCATCTACTAGTGTGGCTTGAGATTCCCAAGGCAAGACATCTTGTGGCACGTGCCGCAAACCTCACTTAGGAGAATGTCGTGAAGGGAGTACAAGATGTTACAAATGTGGCCAAATGGGTCACCTTCATAGGGAATGTCCAATGTGGTCCAATAAATCCTAATCATCTATGCCAGCACCAACTGCTAGAGGGGACCAGAGGGGCATTACTTTGGGCATAAATCGATTTTTGCCATGAAATGTTGCCAAGATCAGGGCAATCCGCCAGACGATGCCATTGGTGTGTTTTGATTCCTGCCCTATGATAGTTATGATTTGTTTGATTCAGGTGCCACTTCATTTGTGACCCTTCCCTCATTGATACGCTGATCCTAATTGAGTAAGTTGATAGAAATTTACTCGTCCACCATAGATGTACTACAATTGATCTGTTTGAGTATGATGTGAATGATTCTGATGTCATTATCATTTAATAAATACACTGACCCTTGGCTTGTTATGCCATTGTTGATGGCAGTATGTAGAGTATCAAGTTTTAGATGTATAATCGTGCTTATTTTGCATATAGAGATAGTAGTTTTGGGTTTCGCCAATGGGTGAGATGATTAGTTCCTTCAGGTCAAGATAGTGATGCTAATGCTAGTAGACTGAGAGTGAGGGTAGATGAGGAGGAGTGAATGTAATCTTATTGTGATAGTGATGTTGTACTTATGTCATGTAGGGATAGAGATAGGGAGGAGGGAGAGATGAGACCTTATGATGTGCAATAGATAGGTAAGAGTATGTTGGTGTGTTTTTGAGTGGGAGCTCAATCAATGGTGGAGGTAGAAGTGCTCAGTAAGCTTGAAAATTCTTATATGTAGTGAAGTGGTCAGAGTGATAGGTTTAAATGCATGGTTGTTATTATGTGAGTAATGGTGATAGACTATTGAAGACTCTGTGGTAAGGGTTTCGAGTGAGAGTAGTGAAGTAGTGGAGAGGATTAGTGATCTTTTAATGAAAGTCCTTCTAAACGTATAGAGCTTGAGTATTGAGGATTATCTTTGTAGGAATATGATCATCTTAGGAATAGCACTTTGGAACTTAGAGTTAGGCCTGAAAGAGATAAGGAGGATGTGGTTAGGTAGAGATTTGAATAGGAGCTATATACCTCAATTGATGGAGTAGAGTTCCATGAAAAGGAGCAGAATTGAGATAGCGAGTTGAGCTTGAGAGTGTCCATAGAGTTTGTATGTCACGAAGGTCCCATTCTCGATTAGAGTTGATGACTTCCTTCTTGAGTTCGAATGACTGATTGTCGAGACATTCAAATGATTTGAATTGATTGAGTTCTAATCTTCCATTCGTGCTTGATGGTGAGAATGTCTGAGATATATAATATCTCCACTCTTGATCTGAACCGATTTGTCTATTCTGAGTGACTTGTGACTGTCTAGATTGGTTTATTAAGTATTGAGCAGAGTTCTGATTGTTATTCGTGCTTGATGTCTACCTTTATTCTTCATTCGAGGATGAATGATTCCAAGAGGGAGATAATGTAACACCTGATAAAATTACCAAAATACCCCTAGATGAGAGATGTGCATATAACGCATCTTCCCAAACTCTGATAGCAAATTCGCGGCTGGAAATGTGATCAGCATGAAAAATTGAGTCGAAAAAATAGTATTGGTTGAACTTTAGAGTAGCCGGATCAAAAAATAATTTTTTGATGCAAAATGCAATTCTAGAATAAGTGTGAGACAAGCCCGCGAAGTAGACCCGCCGCAGACACATACTTAGTTGTGGTCCCAATATTTTTTACGGGATTAGAAAACTTGATCTAAAAATCTTCGATGAAAGACCCTGAAATTCACCCCAGTCTGCGATGAGACTAGGTGTCCCGAGGCAAATTTTTTTTAGTTTTTCGTATGGGGCATCCCAGACATTTTTCAATCCCTCCTAAACTTAAAACACGATCAAAATGGTTGTTTTGAGCATAAAAAGGGTTTAAGTCCCCATTCTTAAGTCTTTCTAGGCTTCTAATAAAGACTAGAGCTAAAGAGAAGGGAGGAGGAACAAGAATTTGAGATCGAGGAGGGTTCTTACGACATTAATTGTTAAAGCTTCATACCAGGTATGTAAGGCTAAACTAAAACATGAGATTGTTCTTCCATATGGCCCCTTGATTGGGAGAGATTGATAGACGAACGTATTGAGTCTCTATACATGTTTTTATGATTGTTTTCTTATAAATTATATATATTCTATGTATTCTCTAATGTTGATGATCATTATGTACTTGATTTACTGAACAAAGGCTTTTACATGAGTTATTTCAAAAACCCTATATGTCATTTTATAATGGATTGCATGAATAAATATAGAGATTGAGTCTAGAGCCTTAAGTTAAGAATGTTGATTGTGATGGTGATGCGAGCATGATCATGAGTTGATAGAACTTGATGGTCTCATGAATATTCATAATTAAACTCTAGAGAATTGTCTAATTGACTTTCTCTTAATGATTGATTTGAGTCCTTGAGTTATTGAATGAGAATTGAGTCGATGAGATGATTGAGATGATAGGCCAGAAGGCCCAATTGAGATAAAGTTAATGAGATGATGGGAGTCCTTATGAGACTAATTGAGATGATTGAATGAGATGGATTATCTTATGAGCATTGAGTCTTGGGAGGAGTATCGAGCACTGAAATGAGTAAGAGTAAGTCCAACTCAAACTCATTAACTATATCGCCAAGTGTAGGAGTAGACTAAGTCTGTTAAAGTCAGACAGGTTCCTATTTTGTGAACTAAATCTATTAAAGTCGAATAGGTTCCTGTTTTTAGGACTAAGTTTGTTAAAGTCGGGCATGTCCCCATTCTATTGTCCTGACACAATAGGACCTTATTGGTTACTTGTTCGAATCCATTATGGATTCGATTCATTCTTTACCTAGCATGTACAGAACGGCTATGGCAATATTAGCATGATTGTTGTATAATCACTGGCTCATAAGTAATTGTTGTCGGATAAGAGAGACTCCCAGATAGGTCCCACACTGATAGTACTCTAAGTTGATTTGATTGGATGAGATTGGATTTGTATTGATTGGTCATTATTTACTCCTTATTCTTACTTTAGATAGACATTTGATATTCTGATTGAGTATCTTCTGAGTTGATGTATTCTACATTATTCTGCCTATATCTATTTTATTCATCCATTTTACATACTCGTACATTCAACGTATTGATGTCCATTTAGACTGCATCAGTTCATGATGCAGAGGCAGGTTAATAGGGATTATCAACAGGTGCATCGTTGAGGATCTATTCCCATTCATGTGATTTGGTAAGACCTCCTTGCTTTCGGAGGATTTCCATATTACTATCATCTAACTTGAGTTTAGCACTTTATCTCCTTTTGGTTGAGGTAGCCATGGCCTGTCATGGGCACCTTCTAGATAGTAGATTTAGAGGCTTCATAGACTAGATAGTGATGAGTTGATGTTGAGACCTTTATCTCTTAACTGATTTCTTGTAAAACTATTCTTATGTTAGAGAATTGGAGTTTGATTGTTGGCCTATGGCCTCTATATATTGAGATTGTCTACCATTTTCCATCTTTAGTCTTCTGTTGATTTGTTGAACTATGATGAATGAATGTGATGAGGCCAAGTAGTTCACTTGGGGACTAGAAACAGTCTCTGGTGTTAGCCACGTTTAGGGTACTCTCCCAGGGCGTGACAGAAAATCTTCTGGTCTACATATAATTGTACATTGTCAGGTCCTAAATTTAGGTACTTAGAAAGTTGCTTACACTTCAGCTTTTGACAGTTTACAATGTCTTTACTTTGGTCACTAGGACCAACCGTTGATGGTTATGGTGTAGCTTGTGCAGAATAATAAGTAGTTGGACTGCTGCTAATATAGCAACTTTTGACGCTCTACTATGTCTTTACTTTAGTAACTAGGAGAACACCTTAATGGTTATAGTGAACCATTTTCATAACTAACTCATTTCCCATGTTTTAATGTGACTTACCCACCGATTTTCCAGTTTTTAGCTACGGCATAGTTAATCATTTTTGGCATAAATTTGGCGAACACGATTGATAACCAGTCTGTTCACAGTAGTTTTATGGAATGAACCATGTTAATAAAGAAAAAGTGACAAGCAGGATCTTGTTCCAATTTGTAGTAACGTACTCTTCTTTCTTCTATTCAATAGGGCCATTAAGAGTCTGAAAAAATGGACGTTCAGGTGCTTCTTTCACTTAGCTATTTACACCGATATAAAGTGTAAATATGAAACTAGCATGGTAATTCTTCCGTTTTATGTCTTCTATTTGTTAGCTCAAGTTGTTAATGTTTTGAGTCGGTTTTTTTTAACATTCAAAAGACTAATGTCTCTCTTGTGGGATTCCACTGGGTATGTTGTTGTTTTAGAAGCATGATGTCTCTCCTCTTTTTTTAGATATTGTAGATCATCTTCAGAGATTTCAAATCTTCAAACATTCTTTTGGAAGAGCAATGGAATGCAAAGTTATCAGATTTTGAATTGGCTAGGTTGGGACCTCCTGAGGGTCTAACCCATGTCTCCCTGGATATCCTTGCAAAAAGTAGTCTTCTGTCTCAAAATTTTATGTTCATCTATGTCATGTTTTAACAAAGATGGTCCATTGGTTACTTTCGTGGAAAGCCATGAAGTTTGTTTCCAAAATTGTTACTGATTTTGCATGACTTCATTCTAGTCTACTGTCTGTTTAGCAAATTTCAGGTAAATATGTACTTTCCCTTGGCTCATAAACATAAGATAACAGATAAGGTTAAGCAAATTCAACACCAAAACCACCTCTTTATCCCAACCATACTTTCCAAGGTCCTGGCTCAACAACCTAGTATGATTTCATTTGTTAGCCATTTGAATTCAATGAATTATTGGATACTAGTAGAATCAGACTACTATTATTAATCCACACTACAAGATAATGTACTTATAGCTACAAAATCTAAGCTATAAATTTAAAAATTGTAGCTATTATTTAGCAATAGCCACCAAAATTTAAGTTTCGTGGCTAACCAAAAATTCATCAAATTTCTTAGCTACGAAAATTAAATTGATAAAGCTAAATCCTTATTTTTCCCATAATTGCTAACAATCGTGACAATAATTATTTAATTAGTCACAAATTTACTGCTACAATAAATTATGTAGCTAATGATAGGCTTTTGCGACAAATAAAAGTGTAGCAATAGTAACCATTTAGCTACAATAAATTATTTGAAACAGAATATTCTAGCTAAATAAATACATTTGCTTCAAGTCATAGAAAATTGTGGCAACAATTAAATGAAATAGCTATAGATTTTTTGCTACAATTAAATTTCATAGCTTATTATTAATTTTTGCCATGAATTTAAATTGTCATAGCAACAATAACCTTTTAGCCACAATAACCTTTTAGCCACAAAAAATTATTTAAAGAAAAATTTATAGCTAAATAAGATTCGACTTTCAATCGAGTGAATAGCAAGCTTGTAGTTGAATCGAGAGTGATGATGAATACAAGATCAAAAATCTCTCTCTTTCTCGAAGCTCGTGCTTTAAAGCGAACGAATGGAACTAAAGAAACGATTGGCCTTAGCCATTCTTCACTCCTTGTTCATAGCTAACCAAGAGTTAGCTTATTCAAGCGGATAAGAGAACGGCGGACACGGAGACAAGAGCAGTTACTTGTGTAGCGGCAAGAGTGGACATCCCTCAATGACTAGCACCATCTTCTCTTATTCCTGTGATGCCACTGTAAAGCTTCCTGACTTTCGGACTTGAGCTTCCAATGCTTCACTACTGAACTCAGTTGACTTACTAGAATTGATTCTTTTCACAGATATGCTGCGCCGGAAAGAAGGCATGTCCTATATCATATTGAATTGAGCCCTTGTACCGGACCGGGGACAGAAAGGTGGCTTGAAAGGACCTTTTCTTAATCCTTGAGGGAATATATAAGAACTAATGGGCGAGACCAACCACATATAAGAAAGACAAGAGAAGATCCATCTTCCTTATTAGATAAGGAAAGACTTAATTCTACCTCCTTTTTAATATAAGTTTAAATAATTTTATTTTAAGTTATAAAAATAATGACAATAATTAAATGAAATAACCACATGTCTTTTTCTAGAATAAAATTTCATGACTAGTTATTAATTATTATCATATCATAATAATTAATAATAACCTTGTAGCCACATAAATTATGTCTTTTTAAAAAAAACAATTATAGGTTAATGTTTCTATATAAGTATTTCCACAAGGCCTATATGTTATTTCAGAAAAGCATGCATGAATGAACCTAGGGATAGAGTCTAGAGCCTTCACTTAAGTATGTTGATGATGATTGTGATGTGACTATGAGGTTGAGTTAATTGAGCTTGATGATCCTACGAGTATTCATAATTGAATTCTAGAGTCTTGTCTAAATGACTTCCTCTTAATGATTGATCTAAGTTCTTGAGTTATTAATGAGCATTGAGTTGATGAGTTGATTGATATGTTAGGCCAAAATGCCCTGTTGAGTTGAGTTAATGAGATGATGAGAGTCTCTATGAGACTAATTGAGATCATGAGTGCCTCCATGAGGCTACTTGAGATGATTTGATTGAGCTGAGGAGTTTTATGAGCATTGAAGCTCGGGAGGAGTGTCAAGTACTGAAATGAGTAAGAGTAAATTCAACTCGCACTCATTAACTACATTGCCAAGCATAAGTGAGGATAGAACCATCACATTGAGGTACTCCTTGAGTTAAAGTCCCTGAAAGCAATAAAGGACTTCTTGAGGCTAGATCCCTAGTGGATCTGATTCGTTCCTTACCTGGCAAGTATGGAATAGTTGTGGCAACTTCAGTGGGATTGTTGTACAATCATTGGCTCATAAGTAATTGTTGTCGGATAAGAGAAACTCCCAGATAGTCCCCACACTGAGTATTCTGAGTCCAATTGAGTTGATTGATGAGGTTTGATTGGTTGATGGGTCACTTGTCTACTCTTTATACTTTAGATAGACATTTGATATTCTAACTGAGTATTTTTTTGAGTTGATATTATTTTTGTATGATTCTTTCTGTATCTATTTAATTCAACCATTTTACATACTCATACATGAACCCCTTTTAGACTGTATCATTTTATGATGCAGAGGCAGGTAATAGAAATCATCAACAAATTCACCATTGAGGATCTTTGCATTTCAGCTGAGTTAGTGAGTCTCCCTTACTTCGAAGGATCCTGCATTATTTTCATCTAGTTTATAGAGTTAGACTTGAGTTATCTTTACTTTTGAGTTGAGGTAGTCATAAGTTTGTCATTGGCACCAATTGATAGTGATAGAGGCTTCATATGTTAGATTTGAGTTATTGATATTGAAATTCTGTTGAGCTAGTTTCTTCCATACTAGCCTATTTATTTGATACTTTAATTTGAGGCTTAGATTGCCTATTTATCTTCTTTAGTCTTCCGCTAAGCTTCTAAGTAATGATTGAATAAATGGATGTGATGAGGCCAAGTGGTTTGCTTGGGGACTAGTAATAGTTTTTGAGTGTCGGCCACGTCTAGAGTACCCTCCAGGAGCATGACAAACTTGTATCATAGCATAGAGTTCAAGTGTCCTAGGGTATCTATGAAGCCATGTCTAGTAGAGTCTTATTTTATAGGTATGTTGTGCACCACACTTCATAAGCAGGAGGCTATAGGACAATAAGAATGGTTACATTTCTTTCATGATCTGATTCGTGTGATAGAGTTAAAACTCTATGAAATTCTCTTCTAATTCGTGTTCTACGTGTTGCAAAGTTGCGATCATGCCTCCCAGAAGAGTCGTCAGAGATAGAGGGTGTCCTGTCAAGCAAAATGTTAACCCACCTGACACTTAGGGACATGAGGAGCTTATAGATCCAGTTGTCCATGTTTAGCAGCCCCCACAAGTTGAGGCTTCTAATGCTGAGCTTCGTCAGGCTATCCAAACTCTAGCCCAGGCTATCACAACACCTGCTGCAAGGCAAGGAATGGGTAGACAGAATGCATAGGATACATCTAAAGTCTGAGAATTCTTAAGGATGAATCCGCCTAAGTTCACAGGGTCAACATCTAATGAGGATCCTGAGAATTACGTGGAGGAGCTTCAAAAGGTGTTTCAAGTAATGCATATAGCTGATGCTGATAGGGTTGAATTGGCTAACTACTAGCTCAAGGATATGGCCAGGCTATGGTTTAATCAATGGAAGAAAGATAGAGGAGAAGAAGCCTTTTTGTTGACTTGGACAGCATTCAAGGAAGCCTTCTTGGGGCGTTTCTTTCTGAGAGAACGAAGGGAGCCCAACGTAAGAGAGTTCTTGAATCTGACATAGGGCTCTATGACTATGTAAGAGTATGGGCTTAAGTTCATCCAACTATCTCGCTATGCTCCGAATATGGTTGCTGACATGAAGGGGAGAATGGAGATGTACATTGATGGGCTGAACAAAGGGCCAAAGAAAGATAGAAGGGGAGCTATGCTTGTGAGTGACATGGATATTGGGAGGTTGATGACTTGTGCAGCAAGCTGATGAGGAGAGACAGCATGATAAGGAAGAGTTCAAAAATAAAATAGCCAAGACATCCAGCCATGAGGTTGGAAAAGAGGGAATGGTAACAGATTCGAGTCAGGTCCAGCACCATCATCTACTAGTGCACCTATGCCTAGAAACAGGAATGATTATAGATCTCAAAACTTTGGAGCCAAGGGATCTCAGTCACACGCTAGTGTAGCTCAAGGTTCATGGGGTAAACCACCATGTGGTAAGTGTGGCAGGTTATACTTGGGGAGATGTCGTGAGGAGAGTGATGCATGTTTCAAGTGTGGCCAAGTAGGTCACTTTTAGAGAGAGTGTCCAAAGTGGGCTAATCGGGCTCAGTCTTCTACACCAGCCCCACCAGCTAGAGGAACCCAGAAAGGTACTACGTCAGGCGCAAGCGAAGCTACAAATCATTTGTATGCCATGGGTAGTGGCCAAGATCAGGAGAACTCCCCAGATGTTGTGATAGGTATGATTCGAGTCTTTACTCTTAATTGTTATGTTTTGATGGATCCTGGTGCCACACTATCATCTATAAGTCCTTATATGGCTAGTACATTTGACAGAACCCCTGAGAGTCTTCTTGAACCCTTTGATGTTTTTACTCCAGTAGATGAGTCTATTCAAGCTAAGAGAATCTATAGAGATTATGTAGTGTCTATTCATCATAAGGATACTCTTGTTGATCTAGTTGAGTTAAAGATGTTGATTTTGATGTGATCCTTGGCATGGATTGGCTTCACACCTATTATGCCTCCATTAATTATAGAACCCGAATTGTTAAGTTCCAATTCCAGAATGAACCGGTTCTAGAGTGGAAGGGTGATTATGTTGCACCTAAGGGAAAGTTTATGTCCTACCTTAGGGCCAGAAAGCTAATTTCCAAAGGTTGTATCTATCATCTCGTGTGAGTTAAGTCTGATGATGTTGAGTCTCCTACTCTAGAGTCAGTCCCGATTGTGAATGAGTTTCCTGAAGTGTTTCCTGAGGATCTTCCTGGGGTACCTCCTGATAGGGAAATTGACTTTGGGATTGATGTTCTTCCTGATATCCAGCCTATCTCAATTCCACCTTATAGGATAGCCTCCATTAAGTTGAAAGTGCAGTTGAGAGATTTGTTAGAGAAGGTCTTTATCAGGCCGAATGTTTCTCCTTATGGTACCCCTGTCCTATTCATGTGAAAGAAAGATAGGTCTCTCAGAATGTGTATCGATTATAGGAAACTGAACAAGGTCACGATAATTGATAAAGAATAAATATTCTCTCCCCAGGATAGATGATCTGTTTAACCAACTTTAGGGTGCCTCTTGCTTCTCAAAGATAGACCTCAAATCTGGTTGTCATCAATTGAAAGTGAGGTAATGTGATATTCCAAAGACAGCCTTCAGAACTAGATATGGCCATTTTGAGTTCTTGGTTATGTCCTTTGGGTCGACGAATGCACCTACAGCCTTTATGGACTTGATAAATAGGGTGTTCTAGCAATATCTTAATATGTTTGTGATCGTTGGTGTATTCAAGAGATAAGGAGGAGCATGCCGATCACCTCAGAGTTGTCCTTCAGACTCTTAAGGACCATGCGTTGTATGCAAAGTTTTCAAAATATGAGTTTTGGCTTAAGACAGTGACCTTCCTAGGCCATGTTGTTTTCAGGTGATAATATTCGAGTAGATGCCCAAAAGATTGAAGTGGTTAAGAACTAGCCCAGACCAACCTCTCCAACTGACATAAGAAGTTTCTTGGAGTTGACAGGATAGTACCGCAACTTTATTAATGGATTTTCTTCCCTATCTATACCATTGACCAAACTGACTCAGAAGAAGGTCAAATTTCAATGATTTGATGAATATGAGAAGAGTTTGAGAAGACCAGTTTTAACTTTGCCCGATGGGGCAAAGGACTTTGTGATATATTGTGATGCGTCAAAAGTTGGATTGGGTTATGTGCTGATGTAGAAAGGAAAAATGATAGCCTATCCCTCTAGACAACTTAAGGTTCATGAGAGAAACTATCTGAACCATGATCTTGAGTAGGCAGCAGTGGTGTTTGCACTTAAAATTTGGCGCCACTACTTATACAGAGTGCATGTGGATGTGTTCACTTACCACAAGAGCCTGCAATACGTTTTCAATCAGAAAGAGCCCAACCTGAGACAGAGGAGATGGTTGGAGTTGCTCAAGAATCATGACATGAGCATTTTCTACCACCCATGTAAAGCTAAAATTGTTGCTGATGCTCTTCGCAGGTTGTTAATGGGTAGTACGATCCATGTTGAGGAAGAAAAGAAGGAGTTAGCTAATGAAGTGCATAGATTGGCCCGATTGGGAAATTAGCTTGAAGAGAGTGAGGAGGGAGGAGTCAATATTCAGAATGAGTCTGCTTCATCTTTAGTGGCAGAGATGAAAGAGAAGCAAGACCAAGATCCTGTCATGCTTTAATTGAAATAGGTTGTCTACAAACTGAAAGTGGTGGTCTTCTCCAAAAGGGGAGATAGAGTGTTGAGACACTAGAGTAGACTGTGCATTCCAGATGTTGATGGTGTTTGAGATAAATTATGGCTGAAGCTCATAGATCTAGATATGCCATTCATCCTGGCTCTATCAAGATGTACCACGACTTGAGGGAAGTCTATTAGTAGAGTGGAATGAAGAGAGATATTTATGAGTTTGTTTCTAAGTACCAAATTGTCAACAAGTTAGAGCTGAGTATCAAAGGCTATGTGGATTGGCATAGAACTTTGAGATTCCTGAGTGGAAGTGGGAGATGATCAACATAGACTTCATTATTGATCAATCAAGGTCTCGAAAGAAACATGATTTGATATGGGTGATTGTGGATAGGATGACCAAATCAGCTCACTTCTTAGCAGTTAAGACAACTAACACTGTAAAGAAGTATGACAAACTGTACATCCATGAGATTATGAGGTTGCATGGAGTTCCCTTGTCTATTATTTAGGACAGAAAAGGACAATTCACCTCTCAATTTTGGAGATCTTTCCAGAAGGGATTGGGCACTAAAGTGAATCTGAGTACCGTTTTTCATCCTGAGACGGATGGACAATCAGAGTGTACAATTCAGATATTAGAAGACATGTTAAGGGCCTGTGTCTTTGACTTCAAAGGAAATTGGGATGATCACTTACCATTGATTGAATTTACATATAACAATAGTTATCATGCAAGCATTCAAATGGCTCCCTATGAAGCTTTGTATGTGAGGAGATATAGATCACTAATTGGATGGTTTGAGATTGGAGAAGTCGAGTTGATTCGACTTGATCTTGTCCATCAATTAATGGAGAAGGTAAAGGTCATTAAAGAGAGGTTGAAAACTGCACAGAGTTGCTAAGAATCGCACACAGATGTGAGGAGAAGAGACTTAGAGTTTGAGGTAAGTGAGTGGGTATACTTGAAAGTGTCACCTATGAAGGGTGTCATAAGATTTGGGAAGAAGGAAAAATTGAGCCCTCATTATATTGGTCCCTATCAGATCATGAAAAGGATTGGTAAGGTTGCTTATGAGTTAGAGTTGCCTTTCGAGCTAGACGTAATTCATCCAGTGTTCTATGTCTCGATGTTAAAGAAATACTTAAGAGATCCTGCCTTGGTGATCCATGTTGAGATATTGGAGTAAAGGATAGCTTATCCTATGAGGAGATTCCAGTCCAAATCCTTCATCTCAGGTTTGCAAGTCAAGAACCAAAGAGATTGCCTAGAGTCAAAGTCCTGTGGAGAAGTCAATTCATTGAGGAAGCCACATGGGAAGCTGAGGAAGAGATGAGACTTAAGTATATGCATCTATTCATGCCTGATAATGAGAACGTTGAACATAATGTCCTTACCCTTGACTTAAATTAGTTTGTCTATTCTTGATGTACCAATTCCTGAGTCTAATAGAGATTGTTGAGGTTGATAAGTAGTCGAGAGTTTGATCGATTGAGTGAGTATTGAGAGGATTCTTGATTGTATTCGTGCCTTGATGCCCACCTTTACTCATTATTCGAGGATGAATGATTCCAAGGGGTAGATGATGTAACACCTAGTAAAATTACTAAAATATCTGTAGAAGAGAGATGTGTGCATAATGCGTCTTTCTATACACCGATGGCAAATCTGAGGCCGAATATGCGATCAACATACAAAATTTAGTGGGAAAGTGATCTTGGTTGATTTTTAGAGCAACCGGATCAAAAGATAATTTTTTGATGTGAACAACGATTTCAAAAATAAATGTGTGACAGGTGTACAATGCGCACTTGACGCGGACTTACACTTAAATTTGATCCAAATATTTTCTACAGGATTAGAAAACTCGATAAGAGAATTTCCAGAGAAAAACCCCAAACTTTTTCAACGTCCGCACCACAGACCCATATACCCAAGGTGAACCTTTTTTCAGTTTTTCGTGAGAGGCATTCCAGGCCTTTTCCAACCCCTCCTAAACTTAAAATACGATAAATGGTTCATTTTGAGCATTAAAGGGGTTTTAATCCCCATCCCTAAGCCTTTCTAAGTTCTTCAAAAAGACTAGGGCTAAAGAGAAGAGAAGAGGAGCGAGAAATTGAAGAGTTCGAGGAGAGTTCTTCGAGGTTGATTGTCCAAAAGTTTCACAGCAGATATGTAAGGCTAAATTAAAGCATGAAATTATTTTTCCATGTGCCCGTTGATGGTAATAGAGGAGTTGAGAGTCCAATGAGTCTACATACAAGATTCTTGAGTATTTAATATATCTATATGAGTATTTCCACAAGCCTTATATGTTATTTCATAAAAGTGTGAATGAATGAACCTAGGGATCGAGTCTAGAGCCTTGACTTGAGTATTTTGATGGTGATTGTGATGTGACTATAAGGTTGAGTTAATTGAGTTTGATGATCCTATGAGTATTCATAATTAAATTCTAGAGTCTTTTCTAAAGGACTTCCTCTTAATGATTGATCTGAGTCCTTGAGTTATTAATTAGCACTGAGTTGATGAGTTAATTGATATGTTAAGCTAAAAGACCTCGTTGAGTTGAGTTAATGAGATGATGAGAGTCTCTTAAGACTAATTGAGATCATGAGTGCCTCCATGAGGCTACTTGAGATGATTTGATTGAGCTGAGGAGTTTCATGAGAATTGAGTCTTGAGAGGAGTATCGAGCACCGAAATGAGTAAGAGTACATCCAACTCGCACTCATTAACTACATTGCCAAGCGTAAGTGAGGATAAAACCATCACAATGAGGTTCTCCTTGAGTTAAAGTCCCCGAAAGCAATAGAGGACTTGTTGAGGCTAGATCCCTAGTGGATTTGATTCGTTCCTTACCTGTCAAGTATGGAACGGCTGTGGCAACTTCAGCGGGATCGTTGTACAATCACTGGCTCATAAGTGATTGTTGTCGGATAAGAGAAACTCTCATATAGTCCCCACACTGAGTACGTTCAATTCAATAAAAATAGATTTCAGTTTTATTGGTTGATGGGTCACTTGTCTACTCTTTATTCTTGCTTTAGATAGACATTTGATATTCTGACTGAGTACATTCAGAGTTGATGTTATTTCTATATTATTCTACTTGTATCTGTTTCATTCAGTCATTTTACATACTCGTACATTTCACATACTCACATCCCCTTTGGATTGCATCATTTTATGATGCAGAGCAGGTACTAGAGATCGTCAACAGGTATACCATTGAGGATCTTTGCATTTCAGCTGAGTTAGTGAGTCTCCCTTACTTCAGAGGATCCTACTTTATTTTCATCTAGCTTATAGAGTAAACCTGAGTTAGCTTTATTTTTGAGTTTAGGTAGTCATGGGTCTGTTATTGGCACCTATCGATAGTGATAAAGGCTTCATAGACTAGAGTTGAGCTATTGATATTGAGATTCTGTTGAGCTAGTTTCTTCCATACTAGCCTATTTATTTTATATGTTATTTTGAGACTTAGATTGCCCATTTATTTTCTTTAGTTTTCCGCTAAGTTTCTGAGTAATGATTGAATGAATGGATGTGATGAGACCAAGTGGTTCACTTGGGGACTAGCATTATATAGTCTCTGAGTATCAGCCACGTCTAGGGTACCCTCCGGGAGCATGACAAAGATACGGCTAATCCTAGTAACCTATTATATCACAAGGTCAGACAATATCCTACCCATACCAAATATATTATTTTATTTTTTATGTTAAAACTTGAGAATATTATCTTATAATTATTCATCTTTCTTATTAAGTTTTAAAAAAAAAATCAGAAAAACAAATTAGACATTTTTTAAAAGGAAAATGGAAGTGTAGAAGGAAAAAAGGGAATTGTTAAGGTTAAAGGCAAAAAATAAGAGAAAAACGAAATAGGCTGAAAAAGTAAAAAAGATACATGTAATTAGATTTATACTGATCATACAAAGATTGGAACTTATAGAATTCTCATTAGTTTAGGAGCTAATTGTTTTGGTCAATTTTGATTTGTAATATTATAAATTTTATCAGATTTTAGTGCCATGATGCATCTAAATATATAGGTTCAAAATTAGGTATAATTTATTCAGAATATGTATTCAAGTGGATACGTATGCATCTAGAATACATAGACAAATTTTGCTTGCCACACTATATATATATATATATTTGATATCAGATACATATAAAAGAGCCGATTTTATTTAGGACGAGTTTGGGGAAGGTGTAGAGCTGAATTACATTATTTAAAATTGTAGCTAAAGTTGATTTAATAAGGATGGTTATTTCCACTATATAAAGAAAATCATTATTTCTTTCACCCCTTTAACCTACTATTAAGTCGGTCTATGATAAACTATTTTTTTTTTTTAGAAATTCTATAGTTGAATATTGGGGATCCCAAATATTTCTCAAGGTCATTGGAATAATTATTTTAAAATGGAATAATCACCTGTCTAAAAAGTCATAACCAATTCTACGTCACACACAACAAAAGAGGCTACTGGCCCTTTCAGAGTGGATAAGATGGAGCTACAACGTTACTAGTTATGATCTCTAAATTGTGACCTATATATAGATTGCATAAGATAATTTTATTGTTGCTCCAACACCGACTTCAACATTTTTTTTACTAGATTTGTTGACTATTTCTCTTTTCATGCAGCAGTTGTTTCCTTCTTCTAAGTTGTCATTATCTCTATCATATCAGCACATTAGCATAAAAAGTTATAACCAATTTGCATGCATATTCTTTTTTATCATGGTTTGTTTAGGAATGTAATTTGAAACAAACATTCAGGTGATATTGATCTTGTAATGACAATGGTGCTAGCCAAATGAAGGAGAAGGGTTCATACAATTATACTAGTTTGCCAATATTTAGATTTATAGTGAATGGTGAACTTTATTTGTTTGATCTTATGCTTGGTTGAAAAGGGAAAGGGGGAGACTAGTTACATGGTTTGAAGTCATGTATATAGTTGAAGTTCAATCATTTTGCTGATAAAAATAGTTGAAGGCAAAACATGCAGAACCGGATTCACAAATTGAAGTTTATGAATTTCCTAACTATTTCAAATATAAAAGAGAAATCTCCCATTTAACTATATGGACCGACATATGCTATGTGTGCATACATATAATGAGAGACTTAAAATTACAATACACCCTTGTGATCGGGTCTTTTCTCAGATCTTGTACATAGCGGGAGCTTTAGTGTATTGGGCTTGCCCTACTAGAACTTGGAGTTGCATTCGGACATGCATTTTATTTAGAAAAGAAATTAAAGTTTTTGTGAGTGGAAGAACCATAAATCCAATGTTAGTAGTGCAGTTAAATAGTTACATGAACTTTCACCTTATTGGTGAGTATTCAATTCACCCTTTATAATCACCTTTACTATTTTTTCCTTTCTCTTTCTTCACTGATTTTTCATTTTTTATTTTTTCTATTTATCAAAACATACATCGAAATCGGGTAGACCAAGTGTTTGCATTCAATTGTCAAAACTCCATATGACAAGTTAATTTGCCAATAAAATTTCATTTATATGACAGATGATTCATTAATTTTGAAACATGTTTTGATAAATAATTGGTGATAATTTAGATTGAAAATACCAATATCTCATACTTCAGGTGAGAAAGTAACAAAAATATGATACTTCAGAGTGATTTTGATCATTTTTTTCTTATTTTATAATTTTAACTTCCGATTATAAATTTCTTTAAATCATCCTCATAAAGTGTCATTTGACACCATTACTAAATTAAAAAAGAGCGTACACAATGCATCATGAAAACTAATAAGACAATAACGACAACAACATATCCAGTGGAATCCCACAAGTGGGGTCTGGGGAGGGTAGTTTGTATGCAGATCTTACCACTACCTCATAGAGGTAGAGAGGCTGTTTCCTAAACCTAATAAGACATATTTTGATAAATAATTGATGATAATTAAGACAACAAAATACAAATGGTTATACTAAAGATAGAAAGCTCGGAAGAAAAACTATGGCCATTATCTCTTAATATATTGAGTATAAACAAATGGCAACAACTTGTTAGCAACAACCATAATATTTCTCATTACCTAATTTTTACCAAATGGCAACAACATAATTTAGTTGTTGCTATCGAAATATTTGGAATTTTTTTTCCAGTTTTTAGGTTTTCTGTTTTCATTGTTCAACTGATCTGTCCTCTAATTTTCTTCACTCCGGTGAGTTATCACTTATGATTAAGTCTCTATACGAAGCTTGGTATGATTTGGTTATCGTGTGTAAAGTTCTTTTTTTCTTCTGATACAAGCTCGAAACTTGACTAGAAAAGGGTTAATTTTGATTTGGGTTTTAAGGTGTTTGAATTAGATTTGATTAGAACTAATTTTGAGTTTATTGTGAGATATATTGTTGCATCAGAAAACTACATTTGAAAACTGAACAATTTTCCCTGTATCAAACTTCATGGAATCACTGGTGAATGGAAATTTGGTGGGGGAAAACCCTTGATTGATCCTCGAGTGGGTTTTTGTTAATTTGAGGCTATAAATCTAATTATCTAGGTTCAATCAGATGTTGGCTCCAAAAGAAAGTAGAAATCACTGATGCTTGTACTGCTTAAAATGTTTTGGATTCTATTGGTTTCACTATCCTTTTTTCATTTTAACGCCTTGTTTTTTTTTAAAAAAATTGATTGTGGTGTCCAAGCCGACTTTCGGCATCTTGACTAATTCCAGGGACAATTGCCACTAGCAATAGAAGTAGGTAACTTTGTCCACCAAAGCTAAAGAGATAAATCTTGATTTGTATGTGTAGAAGTAAATGACACCATTACACAAATAATCCATCCATTCTAGGCTCACTAACTCAATTAGTGTATTATGTTAAACATGGTCAAAAAGTAGTGATAAAGGATATGAATTTTGTATGGTCTTGTCGAACAAATTATCAGATGCTTGACTTAGTGGAAAGGGGAGAAGTAACTCCTCAAGTAGAGTCAATGAGGTCATCAGAATACAAAGAGAGGATATTTATGAAATGAGTGTTGGAGCACCTTCTCTCAATAAGAAGTAGACTTTCAAGTTGTAGATGAGTTTGATCATGAAAAGGTGGATGACTTTAGCTATTCTGACGGAGATGAAGATATTAATGAATATGATGAAAACGAAGATGATGATTGGTTGTAATTTTCAACTAGTCGTAAACACAATTTTGCTATTTTAAATCACTTTCTTCATTGGAGTTCTGTTTTCTATCATGCTGCTGAAATGGTTAATTTCTATTTTCTACGTTCCCTTTTATAACCTTATCCCAGTTTCGGGGCTTCATTTTATTTTCTATTATCTGAGAATCATTTTTATTTGTTAATTTCTATTTTCTGCTCCCATGATTTCTACCTTCTACTAGTCTCCAGTAATGTATATAGATTTTTTTAATATGTTGCAGCCTATCATTATGACAAATGTGCATGTTTCTAATGATGATGGAACTGCTGATATAATTGCGATCCCACCACTAGGTAAGTGGATTCATTCGTTAATCCATTCCCTTTAAAGTATCTAGCTTGTATATGTTTTGTTTATATAAACCTAAATAGTTTGGTATATTGCAAAAGGGAAAAAAAGAAAGGGAAGGGGGAAAACAACAGGGCTTTCAATCCAACAGAAACGCAAGGAAAGTGATAATGGAAAGTTGAAGGTGATTATCCCACCAGATCGGATGGTAGCAGTGGGTCCTGGAGCTAAAGATTTTGTTACCGAGCTCTCTCTGAAAGTTCTCCATAATGCTAGGCATGATGTCAAGAATTGGAAGGGAGTTTCTGATCTAGCAAAAGATAGGATTGTTGCTCATATGCTGGTTAGTCACTTTGTTTCTGTTAATTAATAATCTTTTGGTCCTTGGATGAATAGAAATATAAAATTCAACCAAAACACTCGGTAAACGAAAATAGGGAACACCTCCCTTGACACGAGAATGAAAATGAGACTAATAAACTATAGGCTCTCAGCTTGTAAAGCAACATACATTTCAGAATCTTCCCGATGCAGATTTCAATTTCTTGATTTGGATTTAGTTGGTTAATTTTTCTTGTTTCTTTCGCTTTTACAGTAGCGGAATGAAGTCAATTTGTTCCAAATATTTCTCTTTTTTCTTCCCGCTCCACCTCCACCACCAGTTGTTCTTTCCTAGCCACCATCTTCACCATTATATGTACCCATTCTCTTCATCTCTATTTCCCCAGCACCATTTCCACCACAAGAAAAAAATTATGTTGCAGATAGTGTTGAAGCACAAGATTGGTTAATGAACAAGCATCTTGAATCATAAACTATTTCTAGTCAAAATTCCAGAGAACTGGACTTTTTTTAACCATGCTAACTTGCTTTTTTTACTTGTTAAACCTGAGATATTCATTTAGCTTTAATATGTTTCTTCATCTTCTTAATTCTATTAGATGGATGTAGTCTTCTTCATCTTGAAGTTGAAACTTGAGATATTCCTTTAGCTTTAATATGTTTCTTCATCTTCTTAATTCTATTAGATGGCTGTCATCTTCTTCATCTTGAAGTTGGATTAGTTCTCTTGATTGTTATTACTTTTTGTTCCCTTTTATTTTTAAATTTAGGAATATCATCCCTCATTGAACGCAACCCAGTCTATCCAATAAAGCTACTGTCTATTTTTTTTAAGGCTTAGAAACCTCTTTTTCAGACTCCAAATTCAAAATTCTTGTGGCATGTTTGGATTAGTTAGCTTTTTCCACATCAGTGTGAAATAATACAGCATATCCAAGTTCTATTTTGCTCCAGTCCACTGAAGTCATTTATATTGCTTCATGCCAATTTAGATTAGCATGCAAGTCAACTTAAGCTAGTGTAGTAATATTTTGAGAAAATGATCAAGATGGCCCTCCATGTGTTGGGATTGGATTATTTTGGTCCTTGATATATACCACTTGATTGAAATAATCCTTAATGTATATAAAATATGCATCATTTTGGTCCTAGTCCCTAAATTTAACTGTTCCTGTTAAAATCTGACGATTCCCCTCCCAAGCTCATCTCTCTCTTCTCCTTGCTTGCCTCATCGCCTCTTTGGTTCTTCACTATAAGCAGACAATGTCTGGAATCTATTCATTGTTTGTGGGTAATCTGATTATATTGTTTGAATTTGTTCTGCTAGTGGTGCATTGGTGTTTTCACTCACTTTTTTTTTTTCAATTTTCAATGTTGCCTTTATTTACCAATTTCCTTGGATAGTAACATCCAACTCCAATAGTTTTACTTTTTCATTGGTGGAAATTTGGAAGCTTTTGAGCTTCAATTCTCTTTCTACAGAAACATCCATTTCTGTTGATAGCCCATATCTTTTTTCCTTTTTAACTTTGATAATAAAGCTCCATACTTTTCTTTCTCTTGAGAAGATCAAGTTGAAAAACTTGAGTCTTGGAAACTTTTGCTTGCAACTCATTTGGAAAATTGAGTTTCTTTTGTATACTGGTTGTTGAGCATGAGGAAATATGCCAGCTGAGTGGGGTGGATATTTGGTAGAATCTCATTGTTTGCTTGAAATGAAGAAGTAGAGAGGTGACGAGGCAAGCAAGGAGAAGAGAGAGATGAGCTTGGAAGGGGAATTGTTAGATTTTAAGGGGAACAGTTAAATTTAGGATTAAGACCAAAATGATGCACATTTTACATACATTAAGGATTATTTCAATCAAGTGGTATACATCAAGGACCAAAATAATCCAACCCCAATACATGAAGGATCATTTTGTCGTAATATTTTCATCAGGTAGTTTTCTGTGCACAGTACTGATTATAATAATTTAACGAGATTGGCTTTTCTCTTGGTATTGATTGCATCTATATCCGTTGCATCTGTAAAAGATCCATCCAAGAAACAGAGCTACCAGAATGCCAGAAGCAATTATTTACTGGTATTGTAGACCGAAATGATTGCTAATTATGCGAGGGCACACAAGCTTGATCTCTTCTTTTTCTTCCTGCTTCTTGATCGGTTCTGATCTAATTAGTGAAAGTCGAATCTGTTTGGTTAATGATATTCAACAGGTTTATTGCTCAACCAAATCGTGGCAGGTAGCCTCTTATGCTTTCTGCGGACTAGTGGTACTGAATACATAATTTCAGAACAATTCTTTCCTTTAGCAGTCCTGATGAGTAAAGTAGGTTTTGTTTCTCATATTTTCAGTGAACTTCATATCCATTGTCCAGTAACATTCATCAAACAATAGTTGTATCCTTGCCCAAACAATGTATTCATTCATGTCACATTTTTAACTTGTTCAAAAATACCCAATCCAAATTTTACTGGAGAACTCAGATAAGTCAAAGAATTGAAAGTGTACTCATAGGAGAGTGTCAATCCGCTTACAGAGCTCGTAAACAATATATAGTTCTGTTTGAGAACATGTTAGCAGGACATGAGTAAATGTTTCGTTTCAATATACATGAGCTCAAAATTAGGATTTAGATAGGGAACTAAATAATACATCAAAACAAGGATTGAATGTTATACAAAAATGTATACTTATAAACCATCTTTAGAGCATTTGACTCTGAAGCATCCCTCAGTTTATTGACATACAATCAAACAGTTCTATTTTAATTACTCACTTACAATTATTGAGTGCAGGATACCTTCCAGCTTCCGGACATACAACACAATCGGGATACTATCCTTCAAACAGCTAAAAATTTATATCGATATCGTCGTAGTAGGCTCCATGATCATTTCAAGAAATTTGCTACAAAAGAGGTAAGATTGCAAAACATGCCAGCACAGGTTGATGAAGCTGAATGGAAATTCTTGGTGGAATATTTCAGCTCTGACTATTTTAAGGTAATTAGGAGTACATGGATTTAACTTTATAATATTGTTTATTTTCTTATTCTACTTCTTATACTTAAATCAAAATGAATTCATGGACTCAAAATCAATGCAGAAAATGAGTGAAAGAAACAAAAGTAACAAGGCAAAACAAGAAGTGAATCATAGTTGTGGCAGAAAATCCCTCCAAGCAATATTATTTGAAGCGGTGAGATATGTCTTTTGTTTTATTTTATGGATTTTGATTATTTTTTATCAATAATCTAATTTGGTATGTTATGGGTGGAGGGACCTAAACACCAGAAAAGAACCAAACTTTTAGAGATGACTTCCGTGAAGTCAAATGAGCATTGGGTTAATGATGCTTCTGCTGAAGTGAATGTACACAGAAAAATGTTTTCTTTATTCCCAGAATGAGTCTGTCTAAATAAATCGTGAAAGTTAAAGCTTGTATTACTTGTTTGTAGGATAAGGTGAAAGAAGTTGTTGCTGAACAAATTCAAGAAATTGAAGAGGGTACTGATGTGGATCCTATTATTAATGCTGCATTTATGCAAACTATGAGAGGAAAGGCAGGGTATATTCGTGGTCAAGGATTGGGAACTAAGCCGGCTGGTAGGAGATCCAGAGATGAAATCCAAGAGCAACTGGTAGCACAACAAAAGGAAATAGAAGAAGAACAGCATAAACGAGTGATTTTAGAAAGCAAGCTAATGGAAGTAAAAAATCAGCTTGAGGAGGAGCGGAAAAATCGAGAAGTCATGGAAGCTCGTTTAGTGCGTGAGCAGAAGTTGTTAAAAGAGGGCTTAATGGCACTAGTATCCCATATACAAAGTTCCATGGTATTTATTTAGTATAAGCTGCTAAATGAGTAAATGCTACATTACAACTATAGCTTGTTACTCTCACTGTCTACGCTTTTTCCTTGTTCCCATATCCTTCCTTTATATGATGAACTAAATTCTTTAGTTGAACCATGTTTCACAGAATGGACTTCCTGCTGCAATTTTCAATATCATTACTACTTCAACTGGTTCAGATGAGGCAAGTCCTTGAAGTCTTGCAGATAAACACTGGGTAAGGAAACTTCATCTACCTCATATAAAATTAATTTTCCTGGTTGTATGCATAAATTATTCTGTTAATTGCTTGATTAAGTCTTGGTATGTCCTTTAGTAAATTTTCAAGTCATTCTTATTTTGTAGTTCTGGAAGTAATTGTTATTTTCTTGTTGAATGTCTGGTTATGGATGGCAAAATCAAACCCAACCCTGCCAACTCGTTTAAGTTCACTTGGGTTATTACTAGCTCCATCCATTTCAACCATTAAAAATTGGGTTGATAGGCACAAACCAAATTGACTCGAGAGAGATCTTATTAATTTTTCTTTTTTAGTTTGATATGTTATATATAGCCATAATAAAATAAAATAAAATAAAAAAAAGGTACAATTTTATTAGCTACTAAAATATTGTAAAAGAACAAATAAAATAAGTATAACTTAGTAAAAATTGGTTGGATCTTGACTCCTTCTATAACTCATTAATCAACTTGTTTTGACCTAAGTAAATTCGGGTTAGGTTGGGTCTTGACCCATTATGACCTACCCAAACAACAACATTACCCCAATGCCTCAAAGGCTCCCGCCCGTTGCGGGGTAAGGAGGGGTCGAATGTACGCAGCCTGATCCCTATGTTTAAAAACATAGCGCGACTGTTTCCGGATGACCCATGATGAGCTTCGAAAGTTGCATTGACTAACTGCTACTTTACAATTGAAAGAAGCGCAAACAGTATAAAGAGTCATTTTGCTTTATTCCATCATACCCTAAAGCCAAAAAATAGTGAATCTTTGGCTCCATCCGAAATTATGACCTACCCAAATTTGACGCAATCCACCCAATTGCCAACCCCCATGTCTGATAGTCACTCAAGTCATTCTTATCTTGGTTGTATGCATAAACATTCACCTAACAAGTTTTATTTTTATCTATAGTAAATAATCTTGCTAACTGAGAACACCCCCTTCTGTTAGTTTTCTAACGGAGACACATCCCCTGCTGCTTAAATAATGAAGGCCATCTCTCTTTCATCCACAAGTCAGTCAGTTTCCCTCATTTTTCAAAAATACTTCTACCTAGCATTTCTGATATTTGCATTAGCATTTTCCAAAAACGTTTGTTTACTTTTAAGTGATCATATACCATATATACACCATAAATTCTGAGAGTTTGAGTTCATAATAAAATTTGTAATGCTAAATTTATAAGTGACTAAAGAAAGGTGAAAGTACTGAAAAGAGTTGGCAGCAATTATATTTGGTGCCTGAAATTTATATTGTTGAAGTATAGCTCATAACTTTAAATATTTGAAGTTTGAATCTTGATAAATGCCTTTTTTCTCTTTTTATAGCTGTACATTACGTTTCTGTCATAACTAGATCAAGCTCTAGAACTAGTATAATACGGTAGAATTAACTTTCGAGTCTTAGAGATATAAATTACAAGATCCAACAAAGAGAATATAAAACAAGATGGCTTCATTTCTATAGCTTTCTTAGTTTCTCAATGCATACGCCGCACATGTATATCAAATTATGTAGATGTGATATATCTAAGACCAATCAACAATCACGTCAAAGTGTTCCTTCACAATACAAAGAATAATTGAAAAATAATTTGTGAGAGTCCCTCAGAAAGGTCCCCTGCAGAAAAAGTTGATGCTCAATAAATTTAATCATGAATAGACCCAAGTCTTGAATTCTGCTGAACTTCGAACCACTCAATGACTGAAAATCACACTTGAGTTTTTTAAGAAGAAAAGTAGAAAACTTAGACAGTTCGTAGTTTAAAAAATGAGAGAAAACACTCTATTTATATGCAACAAAGAGTAGTATGAACAAGTGCTTATTGTGCCCTACTAGGAAAGTTACAACCCTTCAAAAAAGTATAACTCATTGGAAAAGTTATAATTCTTCGAAAAAATCACAATCTTTTGAAAAAGTTACATCCTTTTAATGTGAAAAGGTGTCTGCTTATAGTATTATATAAATAAATAAATAAATAAATAAATAAATATAAGATACAAAAGATATACTAAATTGGGTGTTTTTAGTTAGTAGTAGTATAGTAATTTAATATTCAGGTTAGGAGTATTATATAAATTTAATATTAAAGCTACAGAATTCATGCTTTTAAGGTAGTATAGAGATAAATAGATGGATAGATAATATCATATCAAATACAAGACGATTAAGAGTTTTATATGTGTTATATATGTAAGGTGCCAAGGATATCCTTTTTCTGTTACTTCTGTAAAAAGTAAGACATGGAATAGGGGAAGAAAATCCAAGCTACAACTTTCTTTTATCTTGTCGTTTGAATAACATGTATCAGTTATTTTCTTAAAATGATATATAAGATTTTATAGCTGAATAGAAATTGAGGTTAATACTCCTAAAGAAACCACATATATATAGCAATTGACAGTCCTGAGAATCGAAAATAACAAGTATAAAGTATAGATAACAATTTAAACTCTCGAGAATAGAAAATAACTAGTTGTAAAGCTGAAGTGGAGAAGAACGTGCCTTGCTTTGGTGTGGGCTAGGTAGAGGATCAGCTCAGAAGGGCGGCGTTGCTATTAATCTACACTCATGGACAACGAGAAGAGTTTACTATGGTCACTGCTGTGAGGGTGCTTTGTAAATCACTAGGTAGCCATACAACACTAATCCCACGTTTGACTTAGCCCTAGCAATGCCCAAAGATTCCTATTTCTTTCTTTTTTGATCAACAACCGAGCACATTTCTACGGAGGATCCGCTCAAAAGGGCAGTGTTGCTATTAATCCACGCTCATTGACGAGATGGCGACTGGTGGGTTTTTGGTGATGAGGATGTATCATTAGTAAAAGTTCGACACATGGGTTTTTGGTAAGGATGTTTCATTAGTAAAAGTTAGACCGGTGAGTTTTTCAGTGAGGATGTATCATTAGAGAAAGTTCGACATGAGGATCTTTGGTGAGGATGTTACATTAGAGAAAGTTCGACATGAGAATTTTCGGTGATGATGTATCATTAGAAAAGTTCGACATGAGGATTTTTGGTGATGATGTATCATTAGAGAAAGTTCGACATATGGCTCTTGGGTGAACTCTAAGTTCGAGACGAGGCTTTTTAGGTGAGAGGGGTGTAAATTGCTATTCTCTAGATTTTCGATTCAATTATTGTTTTTATGTATAGAGTTTTGCTTATTTGTATTTAGCTCACATTTCTTTAGTTGGACTAAAGTTGCTCACGTTTTGCAAACCTGAGAACGAGTTAAGCCCGCCCTCAAAGATACGGGACAATTTTGGATAAAAACTCATAGTTGGACAGCCCAAGCATACCCCAAATCGATAACTAGGTACTATTCTTTAGTACTTAATTCAATTTAAGACAAATGGAGAGTTGATGTTTTCTTCATTGGGAGTTTCTTTTCTTTTGAGTAAAATTCTCTTGGGTTGCAACTTTATTGTTTTCTGAATGTTTCTACCCAACCATTCTATATAATTAGTTGCAAACATGAGTAAACAATAAGATTTATGTTGTTCCAGTCCTCTTTTGCTTTCTAAGGCTGTACTTTGTGTAATTTATAATTTACTTTTTCGAAACATAATTATGTGTATCTTTGATTTGCAGGATGAACATGCATAAATCAACATTGCTGACATATGGTTCATGTAATGCACAAGCTATTGCAAGAAGATTCTTTTGGATTACTCTTGAAATTAGAATGTAATGACCTTGCTTGTATTCTTTTGTTCTTTATGTAAAAGGAGTATTTAGTTTTTTGTAAGTAACTAAATATCTGATGCATGCATCTATTTTATGCATTTATTTGTATAACTTTCAAAAGAATGTGTGTTGTGTATGTACCATTTTGCTCGAACTCTCACCTTACAATATACCTTCAAACCTTGACATTCTAACATTACTTTTCCACGACAAGTTCAATATCGCGAGTTTCTCTGATCCTATGAACTTCTTAATGTCTTAGATACGAGAAAATCATTCCCAAGCTTAGACATTGACCCAATCCATTCTGGTACATCTGTAGGCCTCACTAGTCACTATTTCATTTGAGGCTGGCCTGGCCTAGCCTAGCCTGAAAATTTCTAAGTTACTGCACCAAAGTTTTTGGCCCATAATGATCTCTAGGGGTTGTTACATGTTATTTCTATTTAATTATTAATTTTTTAAATCTGTTTTTCGACAGGCTTATCATAGCATTACTAAAATAACATAGATAATTCATGCATTTATGATATTCATAGAAATTTTGTATTTTAGTATTCATGATTAATTTAATTAAAAATACTCATTTGAAAAATACCAACATTTCCATATTTACACTAACATACAGACATTTTTTTTGGCAAAAGAGGTAAAACTGATAATCAAGAGCATAATTATGACAGTAGTACATTTAATGGAAGGAAATCCCTATAAAGAAGGCAGAGTCTACCAAATTGATTAACACACATTCATTAAAAACATTATTAGTGCAATTATCATTTTCCAATACCAAAATAAATGACATGGGTTCCTTAAATATTAAGTGGTGTTGTTTAGAATTGAAGTTTGGTATGATTTTGATGTTTTGATGATTTGTTTGAAGGATGGTGCTATTTGGTTAAAAAAATTCTCAAATTTGGCCAAAAAGGTACAAAGGCAATATTAACATTTCTCTTCCATATATAAAGTGCTTGTTATTTTCAAAAATTACCATTCAATTCTAACACTGATTATAAGACATGAAATATAAAAAGTCAAAGTCTTAAGAAAATGGTCCACAAAATAGGCAAAAAAGGGGTTAAAGAAACATAAAAGGAAAAAGTCAAAACAATATTACCAAAAATAATCTTTCAAAATAAGTAAAATTTCTACTCCTAATATTTGGTACATTTTTTTAAAATTGCAGAAGAGAGTTCAAAAAAAAAAAAAAAAAAAATAGGCCAAAAAAGGTTAAAAGAGAAAAAAGGTCAAAACAAATATAGCCAAAAAAAAATTCTTAAAACATAGGTAAAAATTTTCTACTTCTAATATTTGGTACTTAAAATTGACTAAAATTATAATTTTAAATCTTATTAAACTATATTAAAAGTCTTATTAAATCTTTCCTTTTATTTGAAAATAGTAAGAATTTTAAATTTATATGTCATGATAATTGATAAATGTCTATAATATAATTCTTCAACCTCTTCTTTGTTCATAATTTTTGCCTTCCAATTTAGGGTAACAAAATTGTTGTAGATTTAATATTACCCCAAGTCAAACTTACTGATAGAATACCACATAAATCTCATAAACTTAAGTTACAAAATTATTATTTTTCTCTCTAATTTTGATGGTATAATGATCAAGGATTTCTATATGGTCATCTAAAAAATGTATGAATTTTATTTATTAAGTTATTTTTTTATTTGATTATTATCTACTGAAAACAACCTCCTATTTCATAAAAATAAAAATAATAAATAGTAGTAATAATTTAAAGAATTAGGATAAGTTTTGCTTATGTGTATGTTATTGTTGCATATATTATACGTGCTTCCAAATTATTACAATGATTATGGTTATGCTTAGATGTCAACATGTTCATTCACCAACATCATTTCATCTCACAAATGTCTATAAGATTTTGCATTTAATAATACAATGTACCAAGATTAGGAAAGTCCCTAGGTTTTGCTTTTATTGTAGCAAAGGTCGATGCTAAACCGACCTACTATTCTATCTGGACAAACTCTTTTTGTATTGGGCTTCTTTAATGCCCACCGATTTTATGAGATGAAATAAAAAAAAAAAAGGAAAAACTACACTACAGAGCAAATATATACCAATATTTAGGATATTCAGTTATAGTTTATAATTATTACTGTTCATAGCTATATTATCAATTTTATAGCAATAAATTAATTATACATGCACTTAGTATATATATCAAGCAAATGTTCGGTCATATTCTCTCTCTCTCTCTCTCTCTCTCTCTCTCTCTC
>JAABOM020071336.1:0-36663 GCA_011800125.2 Solanum clarkiae | reverse complement strand
CCCAAGAATGACATCAAAATCTACCATGTCTAATTCAACAAGATCACAAGGCATCAACTTATGCAAAATGCAAATAGAAAAACTTCTATACACTTTACTAGCAACAATAGATGCACCAATAGGAGTAGACACTTCATATGACTCATGCAATAACTCAGGGTCAATATGGAACTTTTTAGCAACAAAAGGGGTAACAGAGGAAAGAATGGCACCCGGGTCAATCAAAGTATATACATCAAAGTCAAAGATTTTCAATATACCAGTAACAACATCGGGAACCTCACCAGCCCCTTACATACCATGTATAGCATAAAACCAATTATGCCTCGAGGCACCACCTTGAGTACCACCACTACCCAATGGAACCACATTTGCACCCCGGCTCTTGCCACAGTTTCTTGGACAATCCACCTTCTTATGACCAAGTTCCCCACGTTCAAAGCATGCATTAGAACCCTTCAAACATGGGACCCTATGACCCTCTCCACATTTAGGACACACATCATTAGGAGCCACACCACCAACACCTTAAGGCCTAGGCAAGACATTGGCAAACCCCCTATTAGTAGCATGATGAGACCCTTGTCCTTGATGGAACAGGCCACCCCTTAGGAACTTACCCCCAAGATGGGCCCTCTTGGCCTCATGCCCCCTTCTCTACCTTAAGTTCTCCTCCTCCATTTGCTCGGCGTAGGTCATCAACCGAGACAAGTCCATATCACTAATTAGTATGGTGGACCGATACTCCACTTACCAAGTCAGATACCCCTATCACGAACTTATTTATCCTAGATCTAGATTAGCTACCAAATAAGAAGCATACTTTGAAAGTTGATTAAACTTGAGGGCATACTCCTTCACACTCATAACATCCTGTTTAAGTTCATAAACTCCACCAACTTAGCTTCCCTAAGCTCAAGAGGAAAAATAGGTTAAGGAAAGCTAATTTGAACTCTTCCCACAACACCAAATTACCAATTCCACTCTCATCCTTCCATTTATCATAACCATATTTGGGCTACCCCTTTGAGTTGGTATGCCACCAACTCTGTCTTTTCATTAGGCTCAACACCCATGATATTCAAAATCTATGATGAAGTCCTTTACACTAGCTCCTGGGGTAGTGGCATGAGGGGCTTAGGCCCATTGATTGACTTGGTTGGCCGCAACTTGGGCAAGCATAATAAGAGCATCCCGAAGCTCACCAATGGTAGGTTGCTCCTCGAGAGGTTGGGCCCTTCTTCCTCAAGTGTTTGGCATGATCTAGCATAGAAAAGAACAATCGTTAGGGGGAAAATCATAACACAGCTCTATAGCATGACTTAAAACATGAAGAAGGAAACATTTCCTAAAACGTCTCATAGCCTCCTACTCATAGTCATGACGCATTTCACAACCATGAATAGGACTCTAACTGCTGCAGTGTGTTGGAATCCGCGGATCTATCAACCTAATGCCTTGATACCAAGTTGGTCACGACCCAAGCCTAGGGCCTAGATGTGATACAGTGAATCAGGAACTCGAAGGAACCCCAAACAAGCCTCTTAATTTATCATTGCACATCATTGATCACGGAGCACATAAAAGACATAAGACGTAAAAATACGGGCAAAGGGGCTAAGGGAAAAGCTTGCATAACATCATAATCAAGAGACAAAGAGTCATAGCTCAAATCATAGATACATATCATGTCCAACAAACATCTCCAATACATAGATAAGAGTGGGGGCCAAGACAAAGCAACCGGGCTCACCCTCATAGTCAAAATAGAAAATATGAAGAATGTCTTAACATACAATAAGAGGAACATAGTCTAAGGTCCCGAAGTGGAGGACTCACCACAAGCTTGAGTAGTACCAATCTTGCCACCTAGAGGAGGATGAATAACTTGGGCCCGATTTCTGCATGGTGATATCGTGTAGGCAAGAGTATGCGTTAGTACGTTTAAATATACTAAGTATGTATGATGCAATGCAACAAGAGATAAGCACCTTAATCAAAATGTATAACAATAGGAAATAGGCATAATATATCAATATGATATGTCTAATCAATGCCTAAGTAAAAAAATTCTTAATTAACTCATGCTCATATAGGATATCATATGTGTAGAAGAGACCAAGCTAGATTTCCAAAGTACAAACCCTTTGGTAGGTTAGTGATGATTGCACCCATCACCTTAGTGTGTGAGGTACAAACCCCTCATCTAGGTTAGTGATAATTATACCTATCACCCTGGTGTGTGAGGTATAAACCCCTCATCTTGGTTAGAGGCAATCTCACCTACCACCCTGGTGTTTGAGATTCTAACCCCTCAACTAGGCTATCCAGGCTCTTAGTCCCTCCAGACTGGGCATGGTCTAATGCAACACTTTATATTGATTATATCATATGCATAAGCTCATTTCATCATCATAACTACAATCATATCATATCTCATGCTTTGGACCTTCAGTTCCTCAAGAAACCACATCCAAACATTTTATCAAAAACTTAGAGGGTGTGTAATGCTAGTATAAAACCATGAAATATAGAGATGAAATCATGTAAGAGAATACTTTATAAAACCATCAATCAACACCTTGTAACACCCTCAAGCACTGTACATCAAAACTCCTCATCAAATCTTACAATAGATCCAAGATTTATAACTTGAAACATAGCATAACAATCACAACTTTACATAGCTTTAACATAGTTCATAGACATGTTCACACTAGCAGAACCAATTGTAAAATTAACTTTAAATCATGCAAATTGAGTAAAAAGGGGATTAAGGCACCATGGGTGGAAGAACCCAATGGCTAAAACCTACATACCTTAGCTTTGAGGAAGCTCTTGATGAAGATTGAAAATGGAGGCTTGAAGCTTGAAGGAAATCCTTAATTTTGGATGAGGGTTTTGAGACTTAAATTTGGGAGTGAAAATATGGCTAAGTGTTTGAGAGGATATTGGGGAATGTTTAGAATGATATAGAATATGACTAAGTATAGGTAAAAACACATTTGGAAACACTTTGGCCCAAGATCCAAAAGCCTTGGACCGGGATAGATCATTGGCAACAAAATACATAGGTCCATGTCAAGTCAGCGAAGTGGACCTATCACAGAGGCCAAACTAACACATGTCCGGGAAAGCTGTGCATTGCGGCATTGTCGTGGATTGATTCTGGATAAGAATAATTGTGTAAAATGAAATCGCTTACTCGTTCGCTGCTAAATCAGGGTTAGACCCTTCTTCCCCTAATTTTGACCCCCTGAACAAGAATATGAAGTCGGATTTTCAATATCACACATGGATTTTGAGATATATGGAATTTAAAATTCCAAAGATTTCGAGGAACATTTTTGGGCACTTTTTGGGGTTGTTTCATGATCCATCCTTCTTCTTCATAAACAGGACTAGAGCACCCCAAGTAGATAGACTTAGCCTGATGAATCCCTTGCTTAATATATCCTGCAACTGCTCTTTCAATTTGATTAGTGCCATACGATAAGGTGGAATAGAAATAGGTTGAGTGCTTGGTTCTAGATCAATACAAAAATCAATGTCACAATCTGGTGGAGTACCTAGCAGGTCTGTCGGAAACGTCACAACCCAAGCCTAGGGCCTTGTCGTGACTAGCGAATGGGGAAGCTGAAGGAACCCCAAACAAGCCTCATAGCATATCATTACATATACTTGGTCGCGAAAGCATTTAAAAATGACAATAACGGATAAGCATAACAAGGGAACTGGGAGTGAGGGAAAGAGTTAAACACTTGACCAAAATAAATGAGTCAAAGCTCAAGCATAATGCATAACTTGTCCAACAACATCTCTAGATATAAAACTTAGCGGGGGTCAAGACAAGAAACCAGGCACATCCTCATAATAATAACCATAGGTATCTCAAAATATACAAGTTGTAGTCTAACCATAAGCATGATAGAAGGTAGATATTGTTCCCGGACATGAGGACTCACCACAAGGTAACTTGAGCAATCCATCTAGCCACGTGGAGGAGGAAGACAATCAAAGGGAGCTTTGGTTCCTTCATGGTAACATCATGTAGGCATAAAGTATGCATTTGTACATCTGAATATACTAAGTATGTGGAATGCAATACAACAAGAGATAGACAACATGGTCAAAATGCATAATAATAATAATAAATAGATAGCATAATAACAATATGATATGTATTATTAATGCTAAAGTAAAGCATACTTGCCATTCACTTAATTTTTAGAGATCATAATACATAAGTGTCAGAAAAGACCTCAACCGACATTGAATAAGACCAAGTGAGCTACAACTTGGAATCTCGATGATTACCCCTCACCGGTAAAGAGGTGGTCTACTTGCCAAGGTAAACCATACTTCACCTTACAGGAGCTTGTCCCCTTTCAGAGAAGCAACCTTCCTTACAAGAGCCCATCCCATTTTGGAGAGGATTTTATGACTAACTTTACCTTACGGGAGCCCGTCTCCTTTCGGATCAAGTGGTCTTCCTTACGGGAGCCCATCCTATATTGTAGAGGATTTTATGAGTAATTTCACCTTACGGGAGCCCATCCCTTTTTAGATCAAGTGGTCTTCCTTATGGGAGCCCATCCTATTTTGGAGAGGATCTTATGAGTAACTTCACCTTACGGGAGCCCGTCCCTTTTCGGATCAAAGGGTCTTTCTTAGGGGAGCCCGTTCTATTATGGATTAGGCATTTCATAGTAGAGTGTACTAAATGGATCCACTAGTATAGCAAGGGTATAACATAGTACTATAGTGGCACATAGTTCAAGGAAAGAGAGCAAACCCTCCATCCATCGGTGCAAAGTCTAATCCCACGAAATACATAAGATAATCATAGCTTTAATAATTAGCAAAAAACATAGGAACATGACATGTGTATCTCTAAAACATTCTTGACCTCTAATGGTGAGACCAACTTCAAACATAAGAATAGTTCATCATCATCATTACTCTTGCATCAAGATTAAAGGGGATCACAAGATGTGAAATCTTTAATAAAGGGATTAAACCCGGCTTTACCACATCATCAATATTTCCATGAGTTAAACATATATTTTGAAAGGTCATAATCATCATAGAGTCGCTTGAATCATAACTCAACCAATAGACCATCAAAACTTAAAGAATCCGTAAAAAGACATTTTATCAAACACTTGGCGGGTGTGTAATGCTAGTGTAAAATCATACAATTCAAGAGTGAAATCAAGCAAGTAAATCTAATATAAAACTATCAATCAATACTTAGTAACACCCTCAAGTAATATATATCAAAACTCTTCATCAAATCTCACAATAGATCTTAGATTCAAAGCTCAAAAAATGCTAAAACAACTATACTTTCATGAAAACCCCAATATAATGTGCAGTGAAATTCATAATAGTTAAGACCCATGAGTAATCCAACTTTAAATCATGTAATTTTAGGTAAAAGGAAGCCTGAGGTATCATGGGTGAAAGGAATGCATGAAAGAAACCCACATATCTTAGCTTTTGAAGAAACCTTGAAGAAGATTAGAGATGGAGACTTGAAGCTTGGTTAAATTCCTTAAGATCCAAGAGGGTTTTGGCACTTGAATTTTGAGAGAAATATAAGACTATGTGTTTGAATGAGTATTGGGAAATGTATTGGGTGATATGAGGGTGAAATAAGGCTAAGTATAGGTATTTTTACATATGGGAACACTTAGGACCAAGACTTAAAATTCTTAGACCGAGTTTAAAAAAATGAACAGAAAATAGCCAGAGGCGCGTCGCGCCAGCAATGCTGAAAGCCCTCTGGAATTCGACATCTTAAAATTTGAAATTGGGAATCATTTGTTCTAAAATCGGGGTAAGACCTTTTTCCCCCTACATTTGACCCCATGAAGAAGAATATAGAGTTGGATTTTCAATATCACGCACGGATTTTGGGATATATGGAATTTAAAATCCATGGCACTTTCGAGACACATTTTGCAGGCACATTTTGGGGTCATTACTGGAAAGACCTCTGGAAACTCACTCATTACTGGAATAGACTCAAGCATAGGAGTCTTCATGTCGGTATCTCGAATGTATGCCAAGTAAGCCAAACACCCTCTCTCTACCAGTCGATGAGCCCTAAGAAATGATATCACCCTTTTTGGAGCATAACTAAGAGAACCTCTCCACTCTATAGTAGGAATCCCGATTGTAGCCTCTCTACTCTATAGTAGGAATCCCACATGTAGCTAATGTAACAGTCTTAGCATGACAATTCAAAATAGAATAGTAAGGAGACAACTAATCCATCCTAAGAATGACATCAAAGTCTACCATATTTAACACCATCAAATCCACCAGAGTGTTATAACCCATCAAAGTAACTACACACAATCAATACACTTGATCTATCTCTAGCGAATCCCCAACAGGAGTAGAAACATATATGGAAAATCAAGAGATTTACACAACATATCCAAACTCGAAGCAAAATATATGGACACACAAGAATTGGTAGAGCCTGGGTCAAATAATATTGTAGCTAATCGATGACAAACTGGAATAATACCTGTGATAATAACATCTGAAGTCTCCATCAGTGGCCTAGCCAGAAAAGCATAATACTAGGAACGACCACCCGTGGGTTGGGAACCTCCACGACCACTACCTCGATTAGAAGAAGTACCACCTCTACTTGAATAAGAACCATCTCTGCCACTCTGTGCACGTCCCCCAGTCTAAGGTTGTGCAGTTTTGGAAGTCAAAGAATCAGAATCATGATGTGAACTACCACAACCAGTCTTAGGGCAATCTCTCACAAAATATCCCATATCACCACACTAAAACTAGCCCCTACAAGGAATAGGATGATGAGAGGAATCGAATGACCAGTATATCCTCCATGACCTGAGGGTCTAGAAGATGAACCCTGAGAAGTATATGCCGAGCTAGAGGTGTTAGGACAAACATGATTAGCTCCAGACATTGGCATAGTGGCATGAATAGCTCTGTTAGACTAATAGTGGTGACCTCTCCCTGAGTAACCTCGACTCTTGGGTGGAGCACTACCATAATCACTCGAATGACGGTCCCTCTTACCCTTACGCTACTCAAATCCCTCATATCAAATCATCTCTAACTCTTTTAAATTATCTACCACTTTTTGAAAATTAGCACTAGAAGCAGCAACATGAGAAACTCCCATGCAAATCAGAAGGATCAATTCCTTGACAAACCTTCTAACTCTCTCAGCCTCAGTAGGAAGTATCATCGAAGCATGCCTAGCCAAGGCATGAAATTTAACCTCATATCTGCGACAGACATACCATTTTGCTGCAAGCCCTTGAACTCGACCCTTTTATGCTCCCTCTCACTGCATGGAACAAACTTATCTAAAAATACCTGAGTAAACTGACTCTATGAAAGTGAAAGTGATCCAGCTGGCCTGCTGCTAATATAATCCCTCCACCACTACTTTTCAGGGCCAATCATCTAAAATGTCATGTAGTCAACTCTATGAGAATCCACTAACCCAAGGTTGTGCAACCTCTCATGACAACTGACTATAAACTTGTAGCAGGATTCATCATCTTGAACCTACCAAACATCTTTTGCTCATCTACGATCATAGCAGGTCCATTAGCCAAATGTGATGTAACACTAGGCAAGGCCATACTATCAAAACGAGGAGTCGTAGCAACAACTGGCTGAGTACCTAGTGTCTGAGAACTTGGAGCAACCATCTGATCTGGAGTTTAGCCTCCAATATGAGCCTATGAACCATCAAAGGGGACTAGCGTTGTTCCTGCTTGAGCCATTACTTCTAGGACTCCTTGTATATGAACCAAAGTATCTTGAAGCACTAGAGTGGCACTAAAAGCAAGTGGAGCCTAAGAGGGTCCATATTCTCCAACATGACCCTGCACATCCTCGTGAATCACATCTGTATTATGAAGTACTACCCCAGTATGGCCTTGGGTAGTTGTTGGCATTTGCCTTCCCACATGTGTTGTAGCATGACTTTTTCCTCGACCTCATCCTTGCCCCTTGCCTATACCCCACGTAGTAATACCAGAAGTAGGTGCAAGAATAGGCTCCTAATCACCACTTGCAGATGCACGAGTCCTCACCTTCTATAACAAAATGAGACAATAAAGTTAGAATTTCGATAGAGTAAAATTTGCAGGACACAGAATGTAAGAGTAGAAGTCTCCTAAATGTCCTATAGCCTCTCGAAGATAAATATGGATGTCATCATACTGATCCGCAAGACTCTACTAGACATTGCTCTTGTACTTATGAGACTGGTGAACCTAGAGCTCTGATACCAAATTTGTCGCGACCAGAAAACACGAGTCATGATGGAACCTCTACTCCTATCCGATAGGTAAACCAACCTTATAAGTTACTAATCAACGTAATAAATAAAGTTAACAATAGATAACAAATGACTATCCTTAACAACAAGTCCCTCATAAGTATGAAAATGCAAAAAGCTAAGATGACACCCAAGATTTGTTGTCATAAGTACAAGAGATTCTCAAATAGTGATGCAAGTTTGAAACTAAGATGACAAGTCTAAACATAAGAAATATCCTATCTGAATATGAGAAACAGAATGATTAATGATATAGAGGGAGGTGTGTGCTGCATTTAGCCAAGCAGTTCACCGCAACTCCACGATAATCCAAGTTTGAACTCAAATAGCTCCACGGGATGCACTCATACTGGGAATGGATTCTGCACCACAAAAAGAGTGCAACAAGTGTAGTGTGAGTACGAAACCACATGTACCCAGCATATCTCATTGACCAACAATGAAGAAGTACTGACAAGAGTATATATATAAAAAATATTATCTTCTAATTTTATAAGTTCATTCTATATTTAACAGTCAAGTGGTATCAAAATAGAAGTAGTCAAATATCACAAGATATCCAACACCAATAAAGCATAATCAACAAGAATGAAAAGTATAATGACATGCAACACAACACCATGAAATGACATACCTCAAATACCAAGTCATCTCATGTCGTATATACAAAATACCTCTTGGGAATATATCGAGAGTTTGTGACCCATGGAGGACTTGCGATGTCCATATAGCGACACGGACGATCTCTACAAGTTTGTCCGGACGATCTCAATGCACTCTCATAAAATCACCCATCCCCAGCATGAAAGATCTCCACGTGTCCAACTTAAGTTATAACAATAATCTCAACACCTACTGTATATCATATCTAAAACAACCCCAAAAAAGTGCTTGAAAAAGTGCTTTGGAAATGCCTGGACTCATAATTTTCACATATCTCAAAATTTGTACATGATATTCAAACTCCAACTTTATATTCTTGATTAGGGGAAAAATTGAGTGGGAAACGGGTCTAACCCCTATTTTAGAGGAACCATATCAAAATTTGAAATTCCAAAGTGGTGATTTCCAGAGAGGACTTTGCACCCCCGGCACGACGTGCTAGGGGCACGTTTCTATGTATTTTTGTTGCCAGTTTTCTTGTTCTGATCCAAGACCTTTGGGTCTTGGGCTTAATCATTCCTATGCGTAAAAACACCAATACGTAGTCATTTTCAATTCCATATCATTCAAGAGATTCCCCAAAATCCTCTCTAACACTTAGCCAAATATTTCATCCAAATTCAAGTGTCTCAAACTCATTCTGGATCTCAAAAAATTCATTCAAACTTCAAGCTCTCATTCAAATCTAAGTCAAGCTTATTCATGTCATTAAAGACCATCGTAGGTTCCCTACATCAACCTAAGTTCAAAGGAATTTTTGTTGGCTAAGTTTTGCACACATACGGAAAGGAGGGTCAACTTTAAAGGTGCATATCTCTTAGTACACAAAAAAAATGGGTGGCCCATGAAAATTAAAGCGCTTTGAATTATCTTTCCAATGCACTTAGTTTCACCTTATTTAGAGTTTAGATGAAGATGTTATGCTCGTTTTCATAGAACTGATCTGTGCAGGAGTATATACAGTTTTTTGCTAAATTCCATTTCATTAATGGCATTTCATAAATTTAGTTATTTCTATTAGTCTTTTGGGGATGCCAATGCTATATTAACCCTTCCTAAAGACCTAAACCCCATTTCTAAAGATCAAATTCAATCCTCCCAGTTAGAATACACTCTAAAATTCTCCCAAGAGCCTCTACCAAACCCCAATAAGAATTCAAGGAAACTCAAGAACAAGTTATGGATTTCAAGATCCCATTCCAAGCTTCAAGTCTTCCTCAACTCCATTTTGAGAAATTCAAGGTCTAAGGTCTGTGGGTTTTATTCATGGGTTCCTTTCACCCATGAAGCTCAATCTTCTTTTTTATGAAAATTGCATGATTTCAAATTGTATTTTTTATGGGTACATATTATTATGAAACATGAGTATAAAATATGCTGGAGTTTTGTCAAATATTGTTCATTATGCATAAATACTTATTTTGATCTTATACTATGAAGTGATCTTTGTTTATTGAGACTATGCATGATTCAAGCTATGAAATCTATGAACTATTGTAAAGTTTTGATATGATTTACAAGTTACCCATGATGGGGTTTTACCGTGATATTGGTGGGCTGATTTACATAATTATGAGATGCATTGATTTCTCTATTTCATGATCTATACTCTTGCGTTTTGCATGATTTGAACATGTCCACATATGTACCCGTCAAGTGTTTCATAAAATGTCCAATTTTGGATTCTTGAGCTATGATTGATCCAATGCATGACCTATGTTATTAATGACACTATGATAATGAAAGGAAGATAAATATGTGTTGCTCTCATGAAAATGTATCTTCTCGGATGAAAGTTGATTAATCGCCTAGCTCGGGGGGTGTAGGCTCGTGCTACCTTGTTGAGGGGTATATACCTCGATCGCCTAGTTGGGGGTGGTAGGCCTATGCTACCATGTTGAGGGGTATATATCTCGATCACCTAGCTTGGGGGGAGGGTAGGCCCATACGACCATGTTGAGGGGTATATACCTCAATCGTCTAGCTCGGGGGGTGGTAGGCTCGTGCTACCATATTGAGGGATATATACTTCAATCACCTAGCTCGAGGGGTGGTAGGCCTATGCTACCACGGTGTGGGGTATATAACTCAATTAGCTTACTAAAGAGGTAGTAGGCCTTGGTTATCTAATGGTGGTCACCTTATTCACATGTAATATGTGCCACATATTAGCATGTTTACTTTAAATATCATTTACACATGCCATATTATTATATGATCATCTATTGCTTAGTAATGCATTTCGATTATGTTGCCTATCTCTTTTTGTATTGCATCCTACATACTTAGTACATTCAAAAGTACTAACGCATACTCTATGCCTATATGATATCACCGTCGTAGGAACCTGAGCTCCTATTGATTTTCCTCCACGTGGCTAGACGAATTGATCAAGTTTGATTTTGGTGAGTCCTCATATCCGAGGACAATATCTATCTTCTTTCATGCTTATGTTTAGACTACATCTTGTATATTTGGATTATCTATTGTCATTATTATAAGGGTGAGCATGATTGTTTGTCTTGGCCCTCGCTAAATTCTATGTTTAGAGGTGTTATTGGACAAGTATGTAATGATGTTATGCGTTTTGAATCCCTTTGAATCTTTTGGTGTTTTATGATGTGAAAGATGTCCCTTAGCCTCGTGTTCCCATTTTACTATCTCTTCTTGTTATTTTTATTGGTTCTGCAACCAAGAATATGTAATGATATGTTAAGAGACTTGATTGGGGTCCCTTTGATTTCCCCATTCATCGTGTCACATCTTGGCCCTAGGCTTGGATCATGACAAATATGGTATCAGAGCACTAGGTTGTTAATGGTCCTCGAAGTCCAACACGCCACATCGATTAGAGTCTTATTCATGGTTGTGAAGCACTCCATGACTATGAAAGAGAGGCTATGAGGCATTTTAGGAAATGTTTCCCTTCTTTAGATCTATGTCGTGCGATAGAGTTTAGTCCCATAAAGCTTATTTCTTATTTTAACTATTGCATTTCAAAATATGAGTTAAGCTACTCAGGACGGTGATATATCAAATGTAGAGGTTCGCAATGTTCTATGGATATTGGCCAAAGCAGTGACAAAATTGACAAATCATCTCAATCAAAAACTGAGTTCCTTCGAGACTTCAAGTGGAAAGATAAGGCAAAGAAAGGGGAAGGAGGCCAAGAGGGCCCGTTTTGAAGGAAAGTTCCAAAGTCCCAAAGGTAGGGGTGGTGTAGTGCCTTATGCTAGGTTCCCAAGATGTGGTAGATGCCATGATGGCCCATGCTTAAAGGGTATGGATATTTGTTATGGTTGTGGGGAGATGGGTCATAAGGTAAATAATTATCCTCGTAAACGCCTCAAGGGTGAATGTGGTAATGGTGGAGGACCCAAGCCCAAGTGCCCTATGTGCAAGAAGAACCACAGTGGCTTATGTTGGGGGAACGCTAGTGCTTGCTTTGAATGTTGTAAAATGGGTCACAGGGTTATTGATTGTCTTCATGCTCGAAAAAGGTGTAAAGTGGGAAACCTTAAGAACAAGGTGGTCATGTTGATCAAGAGGCTCAAGGAGTAGAGGTGGCGCCCAATGTTGTTATCAGTATGTTGAAGTTTCCTTTGACTTTGATGTGTGTGCATTGATGGCTCTGAGTGCCACTATCTCTTTCATTATCCTATTTGTTTTCTCATGGGCTTCATGTGTGTCCTGAGTTGTTTTGTGAACTCATTGGTATCTACCCCATTGGTGAGTCTATTGTTGCTAGAAAGGTCTATATAAATTATCCGTGGACACGTTTCATCTAGGTCTTACCTTGTGATTTTATTAAATTAGATGTGGTAGATTTTTCTTATTTACATACTGTCATTATTAGTCGCTCTTTCTGTTCCCTTTCCTTTCTTTTGTCGTATCTAGTTCTTTCTTGCTTACGGGTTTTGAGATGAGGGTTCCCAGGAAATAGCCTCTCGACTTCTATGGTAGTGGTAAGGTCTGCATACATTCTACCCTCCCCAGACCACACTTGTGGGATTCTACTAGGTATGTTGTTGTTATTATTGTAGATGTGGTAGATTTTGAGGTCATTCTTGGGATGGATTGCTTACATGCATATTGTGTTCCCATTGATTGTAAGACCCGTTAGATTCAAAGTCCCTAATAACCTGTTCTTGAATGGTAGTGAAGAAGTAAGCCCATTCTTTGTCTTGAGGTGCAATTGATCCTTAAGGGTGACATTTATCATCTTGTAAGAGTTAGGGGTGTTGGACCTAAGTTATTTCTATTGAGTTGTTCCAATGAAAAGTTAGGGGTGTTGGATCTAAGTTATTTCTATTGACTTGTTCCAATGATAAATGAGTTCCTTGATGTCATTCCTAGTGAGCTTTCCGGTGTTGTTTGCATGGGAGAAGATTGGTTCTCTTAGAAAGTGTATTGATTGCCGGCAACTTATTAGGTTCACCATAAAGAATAAGTACCTTCTCCCAAGGATTTACAGTCTATTTGACCAACTTCAATGGGTTAGTCACTTCTTTAAGATTTATTTTCGGTTCGGGTTTTGTCCCCAAGTAAGGACGAGGGTAGGTGATATCCCTAGGTGCCCTTTTGAGCTAGGAATGAGCATTTTGAGTCATGGTGGAGTTGATTGGTTGACTTATGCACCGGCTATATTTATAGGTTTCATAAATAGGGTCTTAAAACCCTACCTTGGCATGTTTGTGGCGGTCTCTAGTGATGAAGTATTGATTTATTTAGAGCTTGTGAACCATTTGGGGGTAGTGTTGCAATTCTTGGGAAAGAAAAGTCATATGCTAACTTTGAGAGGTGTGAATTTTGGTTGAAGGAGGTTGCCTTTCTAGGTCATGTGTTGTCGGGGGATGGTGTTGAGGTGGATCCTGAGAACACAAATATGATTAGAAATTGGCCTAGACCATTGAACCCTTCGAATATTAGGAGCTTCATGGGCTTAGTGGGTTACTACCAGAGGTTTGTGAATGAGTTCTCTTCTATTGCTTCTCCCATGACTAAGTTGACTCAAAAGAAGGCTAAGTTTATAAGGATTGAGAAGTGTGAAAAGAGTTTCCAAACCTTGAAGGATATTCTTGTCTCCTCTCTTATCTTGTCTTTACCGGAAGGATTGGAAGGGTTTGTTGTGTGTTGTGATACCTCCCGAATTAGTTTAGGTTGTGAAGCAAAATGGTGAGGTGATAGCCTATACTTTTAGACAATTTGAGATGCATGAGAAGGATTATCCTATCTATGACCTTAAGTTGGCCGCTGTGGTATTTTCTTTGAAAATTTGACGTCATTATTTGTATGAGGTGTATGTTCATGTGTTTACCGATCACAAGAGTCTCCAATATGTGTTCACCCAAAGGATCTTAGCTTGATACAAAGAAGGTGGTCAGAACTTCTTAAGGATTATGATATGAGTGTGCATTATCATCCCGGTAAGACTAATGTTGTGGTCGATGCTTTGAGTAGGGTTTTCATAGGTAGCCTAGTTCATATTGATGGTGGTAACAAAGAGGTGGTGAGGGAGGTTCACCAGTTGGCTAAATTGAGGGTTAGGTTGGAAAAGGTTGACTATGGTGGTATTGTGGTTGTTGGTGGTTCAAAAAGCTTTCTTAGTTGATGAGGTAGAAGCAAAGAAAGACATTGACCCCTCCATGTTAGAGTTGAAGACCTTGGTAAGAGGTGATAAAGTGGGGGTTTTCTCCTAATGGGAAGATTGTGTCATTAGATACTAAGGTAGGCTAGGTGTGCTTGTGTTGATGATTGGGTTCACTTAGAAGTCCCCTCCCCCTCCCTTCCCATCCCCCCCCCCCATGTAGGGTGTGGTCCGGTTTGGCAAAAAAGAGAATTACGTTTATGGGTTGTAGGTTCTTATAGAGTGTTGAGGAAGGTGGGTAAGGTTGCATGCAAATAGGGATTGCCTATGAATATATATATGGTTCGTCCCATTCTTCATGCATCTAAGTTGAGGAGAGGTGTTGGTGACTCAAGTGCTATAGAATACTTTGGGTTGTGGGTATTGTGGAGGATGCTTGGCTTAAGAAAAGGTCCCGGTGGAGATATTGGATGGATGGGTGGAAAAGTTGGTTAATAAGGATATAGTATTTGTCAAGCCCCTTTGGAAGAATCGTCAAGTCGATAGTCTCTCTTGGGGAGTTAGAGCGGGCATGGAGAAGCAATATTTGTACCTCTTTCATTCTATTCGATCATGTGATAACACGTCAAGTCCTTTTCTTTTATGATTCCAAATCTTATGTTTCATCTCCTATATCATTTACATGCATTCATTAGTAAACACTCTGGAAGAATTCCGAACCTACTAGCCACATTAGAAGACACAAAAGATAGAGTGGCACTCAGGTCAAGCAATGCATAACAATCAAAAGTAAACACTCGAAGCATACCCGTAATAATATCTAGTGCCACATCCTAATCCTGACAATTACCTGTTCCATATAGACGGTTTGTCCTGCCTCCTGCACCCGTAGTAATACCCCCATGATGATTGGCAGTTGGGGGTGCTGCGGAGGACTGTGCTTTATTACTTCCATCACCCCATCTTCTCATACGACACTCATTCTGGAAGTGACAGGTCTGACCAAACTTATAACAACCATTTGTCCCCTTGCAGCACTCACCTAGGTGCAGTTTGCCACACTTTCCACAGGGTGGCTTTCCCCTCGAACCCTTTGTTGCACTAACCTGCGATTGAGAACCCTGAGTGCTGAAATTCTGGTGACCATAAGACTTCTTATCACACCTTTTTTGTTGGATGGGTATGCTTACTTTAGAGGGTGCATAACTAGAAGACCTCTTCTGAAAGTAGGATTTATCATCCTTATTCTGCTTCTGTTGGCTAGGCTCATGCCCTATGAATTTGGCATTCTTACTCAGATGCTCTTCTCTGTCTTTCCTCTTATCCTCCTGGTTTACTGGGAATAAACATTAATCTTGGAGATATGCATACTTAGGATCAACAATGATGCTTTGCACTCCTTCTTTACATGTCTGCCTAACCCAAACACAAATTTGCTCATCCTAGCCCTCATGTGGTGGACCATCACTGCAGCATTCTTAGACAACTTAATAAACTTGAGTTTGTACTCCCTAACAGTCATCCCCTCTTTCTTTAAGTTCATGAACTCATCAATCTTTGCCTCCCTCAACTCATGGAAAAAGAAGTGATCGAGGAAAGCAGTCTCAAACTTATCCCACTCAGCAACTCAGCATCCTCACTTCGACTGTCCTCCCACTGGTTATACTAGGCATTTGCAACATCTTTAAGCTGATAGAAGGCAAGTTCAGCTCCCTCAACCTCAGTCGCATACATAGCCCTCAAGACCTTACACATCTTATTGATAAAGTTCTATCGGTCCTCCTCAACTATCGACCCTTTGTAGACTGGTAGGTTCATTCTCAAGACGTCTCTGAGCCTAGTTGCAGCAGTGGGATCTTGAAAGCTAGAGCTAGGAGCTTCGGGACCTCGGTTGTTATTCTGGGAGGTTATTAGCAGAGTAAGCATAGTAATGGCTCCCTTGAAGTCTACCTCTGAGGTGGAGGCTGGCTATGCAGGAGGTGCTTATGGAACCTCAGCAGTTCTGGTAGGCCGACCCCGTCTCCTTGTCCTCGTCTGAGTAGGAACCTCTCGTGGGGGATTTTCAATGGTTGGAGCTAAGACATCTCTTTAGGCATTAGTACGTTTAGGATTCATGATCTGCAAATGTGTAACAAATGAATTCAAAAAGAGTTTCATAGAGTTAAACTCTATCACACGAACTCAGAATATAAAAGAAGTGTAACCATTCCTAATGTCCGATAGCCTCCTTCTTATGAAGTGTGGTGCACAACACACCCATAAACAAGACTCTACTACACACAGCTTCATAGACTGCCTAGGACTCTTGAACTCTATGCTATAATACCAAGTTTTGCATGCCCCTGGAGGGTACCCTAGATGTGGCCGGAACTCAAGAGATTATTACTAGTCCCCAAGAGAACCAGTCGGTCTCAAGATAGTCATTCAATCAATTATACAGTGAAAGACATTAGAAATAAAGTAAATATGATATTGGGAAACTTAACTCAGTCATATCTACATCAAGAATAAGGGCCATAGGCCAAAAGACTAGTCTCAACATCTATGACATAAAATAGATTTAAGAAACTCTGTTTAGAGAGGGAAAGATCCCAACATCAAACCATCATCTCTATGTCTATGAAACCTCTACTTCTAATGTCTAGAAAGGTACCATGATAGGCAATGGCTACCACAAACTCAAAAAAAGAATAAACGCAAATCATATGAAAGAAAATAAATGATATCCCCTGAATGCAGGGGAGGACTCACCAACATCTGGAACTACGAGTGCTAAACCTCAATGATACGTCTCCAGAAGTCCTCTATCTTCTGAATCTGCATCATGAAACGATGCAGCGCACCGAGTGGTGTCAGTACGTGGAATGTACGATATATAAAATAATTGAATGAAATAATATATAGGCAGAAATAACATGGAATAATCTCAACTTATAAGATGCTCATCTCAAGTAAGGATAATGAGTAGATAATAACTCGTCAACATCAATCATTACTCATTTCATCAACTTAACATCAGAGTACTATCAGTGTGGAACCTATCTGGGAGTTTCTTTAATCTACAACTATCACCTATGAGCTGGGTGTTGATATAGTGAAGCAATGTCATTGCCATATCTGTCTAGTACCTTGCCAGGGTAAAGGACGTCACATCTGTGGATCCAAAAATAAAGAACACCAAGTCCTCTTTTAGGACTAAAGAAACATCTGATTTTTCAACTTAATCCTCTTCTACGCTAGCCACGTAATTAATGAGTGTGAGTGGTACTTACTCTTACTCATTTTCGTGCTTAATACTCTTCCTAGGACTCACATGCTCAAAAGATATCAAACATCAAGATTACTCGTCATGTAGTCTCATGGGACATTTTCTACTCAGCTCATTACATCAATCATCAGCTCTTGGACTCAGATCATTCCTCTAGAATTAAGTTTCAAACTCTTTAAGACTTTAAGGACATCAATCCCATCAACACCATTATCAACACTCTCAAGTCAGGACCACAACCACAAATGACGAGTACATTCATATAATCAGGGCTCTAGACTCATCTCCTATATTCATTCTTACAGTCCTTGACAAAATAGCATGTAAAGTAGTATAAAATACTTCATGATAAAACATATATGCAGTAAATTAAGTTTGTGAAGATCATTCACATGAAAATTACAAAGGACAGGTATACTTTATATGAAAATACTCGGGAAATACATACTTAAACACTCAATACATTTGTCTATCAATTTGATTCAATTAAGGGGCACATGGAAGAATATTCCATGTTTATAAGTTAGCCTTACATTCCTAGGGTGAAGTACAATGCCAATTTCAACACAGGATTAACCTCAATCTTCAAGATCCTAAGCTTACCCTCTCCTTCTCTCAAGATTTTTCCCTCTAGAAGTTAAGAAAAATGGGTTTTGCAACCCTATTTTCAGTAAAAACGAATCTTATATCCTTTTATTAAACTTGGGAAGGGTTGGAACAGGTCCAAAAAGCCCTTCACGAAAATAAAAAAAATCGTCTCAAAATTTACACAGTTCCGCGAAGCGCCTCGGGCGTGGACCAATGTATTTTCTTCAAAAAATCCTCCAACGAGTTTTTTCCAAATCCTGTTGAAAAAAAATTAAAAACATAAAGTGTAAGTCCATGTTCAGGGCGCATCGCGGCCCTGACAGCATGACACTATCTCGGTGTTTGCATCAATAAATTATCTTTCGATCCAGTCGATCTAAAATTTGACTGAGACCATTTTCTCACTCAATTTTGTGTGCTAATCACAATTTGGTCTTGAATTTTTTGTTGGAGCTTGGGAAGATGCATTATGCGCACATCTCCCCTCTAGGGGTATTTTGGTAATTTCACCCGGCGTTACATCACCTACTCAGTTGAATGCTCAGATCCTCAATGATGCGCATGTTAACGATCTCTAATACTTGCCTCTGCATCATAAAATGGTGCAGTCCAAAGGGGACGTCGGTATGTAGAATGTACGAGTATGTAAAATGACTGAATGAAACAGATGCAAATAACTAATATAGAAATAATATCAACTCAGAAAATACTCAATCAGAACGCCAAATATCTATCTAAAGCAAGAATAAAGAGTAGACAAGTAACCACTCAACCAATCAAACCTTATCAACTAACTCACCTCAACTCAATGGAACTCAACTCAACTCAACTCAACTCGACTCAGAGTACTCAGTGTGTGATCCTATCTAGGAGTTTCTCCTATCCGACAATAATCACTTATGAGCCAATAATTGTACGACAATCTCGATGATGTTGCAACAGTCGTTCCGTACTTACCAAGTAGAGATTGAATCGGATCCATTAGGGATCTAGCCTCAACGAGTCCTCTATTTCTTTTAAGGAATTTAACTCAAGAGAGAACGTCAATATAGCGATTTTATTCTCACCTACGCTTAGCGAGGTAGTCAATGAGTGTGAGTGGGACTTATCTTACTCATTTTGGTGCTCGATACTCCTCCCAAGACTCAATGCTCATAAGACTCCTCAACTAAACCAATCATCTCAATTAGACTCATAGAGACTCTCATCATCTCATTAATTCAACTCAACCGGGCATTTAGGCCTAACATCTCAATCAACTCATCAACTAAATACTTCTTTAACAACTCAAGGACAAAGAAGAGTCATTAAGAGGAAGTCATTTAGACAAGACTCTAGAACTCAATTATGAATACTCGTAGGATCATTAACCTCAATTAACTCAACCTCATACTCACATCAAGAGTTCAATCAACATATTCTAGTCAAGGCTCTAGACTACATCCTTAGGTTCATTCATTCATGCCTTCACAAGATAAAATATAGAGTTATACAATAACTCATGAGAAGTACATAATTCAGGAAATCAAGTTTATGATGATCATCAACATATGAGCAAGTGATTATAAAACATTCCTCCTAATTTTGCCGCAGTGATTCCGTACTTGCCAGGTAGAGAACAAATCGGATCCACAAGGAATCTGACCTCAACAAGTCCTTTATTGCTTTCAGGGACTTTAACTTGAGAGGGAATGTCAATGAAATGGTTCTATTCTCACCTACACTTAGCGAGAAAGTTAATGAGTGTGAGTGGAACTTGCTCTTACTCATTTTGGTGCTCGATACTCCTCCTAAGACTCAATGCTCATAAGACTTCTCAACTTAATCAATCATCTCAATTAGCCTCGTAACGGCACTCATCATCTCAATTAGTCTCATAGAGACTCTCATCATCTCATTAACTCAACTCAACGGGGCCTTTAGGCCTAACATCTCAATCAACTCATCTCTCAATGCTTATTTAATAACTTAAGGACACAGATGAATTATTAAGAGGAAGACATTTAGACAAGACTCTAGAACTCAATTTTGAATACTCATAGGATCATTAACCTCAATTAACTCAATGTATTACTCATATCAAGATTTCAATCAACATGCTCTAGTCAAGGCTCTAGACTACATCCCTAGGTTTATTCATGCATGCTTTCACAAAATAATACATAGGGTTGTACAATAACTCATGAGAAGTACATAATTCAGGAAATCAAGTTTATGATGATCATCAACATATGAAAATAAATGTAAATGCGTATAATTTTCAAGAAAATATTCAAGAATCATGTATGTAGACTCATGGGACTTCAACTCCTCTATCACAATCAATAGAGCATATGAAAGAACAATTTCATGCTTTAGTTTATCCTTACATACCTGGTGTGATGCTTTTGACAATCAATCCTCGAAGAACTCTCCTCAAACTCATCGAATTTACGCTTCTCTTCTCTTCTATTTAGCCCTAGTCTTTTTCAAGAACATAGAAAGACTTAGAAATGGGGATTAAAACCCATTTTATGCTTCAAACGACCCATTTAGATCGTATTTTAAAGTTTAGGAGGGGTTTAGAAAGGTGTGGAGTGCCCCTCATGAAAAAGGAAAAAAAAAGTTCACCTCGAGTATACAAGGTCTGCAACACGGACCTGTGCAATTCTTAAAAGTTTTCACCAAAAATTCTCTGATCAAGTTTTCTAATCCCGTAGAAAATACTAGGACCAAAACTAAGTGTAAGTCCGCATTAGGTCACATCACACACATGTCGTGCACTTATTCTTGAAATCATTTTTGCATCAAACAATTATCTTTTGATCTGGTTGCTCTAAAAATCAACCGAGACCAATTTCCCGCTAAATTTTTCATGATGATCGCACATCTAGCCTCGAATTTACCATCAGAGCATGGGAATATGCATTATGCGCACATTTCTACTCTAAGAATATTTTGGTAATTTTATCGAGTGTTACATCATCTCCCACTTGGAATTATCCATCCTCGAATGATCAGTAAAAGTAGACATTAAGGCATGAATACACTCAAAACTCATCTCAATGCTCACTCAAGCAATCAAACTCTTGACTCCTCCTCAACCTCAACAATCTCTACTCAAACTTAAGAAATAGATACATCAATTCAGGAATAGACAAATCAATTTAAGTCAAGGGTAAATAAATTACCTTCAACATTCTCATCATCGGGAAGAATAGATGCGGATATTTAGCTTTCATCTTTTTCTTAGCTTCCCATATGGCTTCTTCAATGAATTGATTTCTCCACAAGACTTTGACTGAGGTAATCTCTTTAGTTCTCAACTAGCAAATCTGAGGATCAAGGATGTGGATCAGGATCAGAATCTCCTTATAGGAAGAACTATCCTTTACTCAAATACCCTCAATAGGGATCACCAAGGCAGGATCTCCCAAGCATTTCTTCAACATCAAAACATGAAACACTGGATGAATTGCGTCTAACATGGAAGGAAACTCTAACTCATAAGCAACCTTCCCAATTCTCTTCATAATCTAATACGGACCAATATAGCGGGGGACTCAATTTCCCCTTCTTCCCAAATCTCATGACACCCTTCATAGGTGACACTTTCAAATACACCTAGTCATTCACCTCAAACTCTAAGTCTCTTCTCCTCACATTTATGTAAGATTTCTGCTGACTCTTGCAGTCTTCAACCTTTCTTTAATGACCTTTACTTCTCCATTGACTGATGGACAAGATCAAGTCCAATCAAATAGGATTTTCCAACCTCAAACCACCCAATTGGTGATTTACATCTCCTCATATACAAGGCTTCATAGAGAGCCATCTGAATGCTCACATGATAACTATTGTTATATGCAAATTCAATCAATGGTAAATGGTCATCCTAATTTTCTTTGAACTCAAGGACACAGGCTATCAACATATCCTCTAGTATCGGAATTGTACGCTCTTCTTGGCTATCCTTCTAAGGATGAAAAGTTGTACTCAGATTCAGTTCAGTACCGGATCCCTTCTAGAAAGATCTCCAAAATTGGGAGGTGAATTAAGTTCCAATGTCTGAGAGGATGGACAAGGGAACTCCATGCAACGTCGCAATCTCCTAGATGTACAACTTAGCATATTGCTATGTAGTGTTAGTTGTCTTAATTGCTAAGTAGTGAGATGATGTTGTTATCCTATCCACAATCACTCATACCGAATCATGCTTTTTTCGAGACCTCAGTAGACCGATAATGAAGTCCATGTTGATCATCTCCCAGTTCCATTAAGGAATCTCAAAGCCTTGTGCCAATCCACATGGCCTTTGATGCTTAACTTTAACTTGTTGACAATTCAGGAACTTAGAAACAAACTCAGCAATATCTCTCTTCATTCCACTCCACCAATAGACTTCCCTCAAGTCGTGGTATATATTGGTAGAGCCAGGATAAATGGAAATATAGAGCTATCGTCTTTATCCATAATTTTACGTCGAACACCATCAACATCTGGAATGCACAATATACTTTGGTATCTCAACACTCCATCTCTCGCTTTAGAGAAGACCACCACTTCCTGTTAGTGGACAACCTCTTTCAACTGAAGTATGACAGGATCTCTATCTTGCGTTTCTTTCACCTTTACCACTAAAGATGAAGTAGACTCGATCTGAACATTAACTCCCCCCTCATCATTCACTTCAAGCTAAACACCCAATCGAGCCAATCGATGCACTTCTGTAGCTAGCTTCTTCTTTCCTTCCTCACATGGGTCGTGCTACCTATTGACAACTTGTTAAAAGCATCAGAAATAATATTAGCTTCACATAGGTGGTAGAGAATGCTTATGTCATAATCCTTGAGAAAATTGAACCATCTTCTCAGTTGCAAGAGGAGCTCTTTTTGATTGAAGACATACTGCAAGCTCTTGTTGTTAGTGAACACATCCATATGCACTATATACAAGTAGTGGTGCCAGATTTTAATTGCAAACACCACCACTGCCAACTTAAGATTATGAGTCAGATAGTTTCTCTCATGAACCTTAAGTTGTCTGGAAGCATAGGCTATCACTTTTCCTCTCTGTATCAGCACACAACTCAATCCAACTCTTGACGCTTCAAAACATATCACAAAGTCCTCTATCCCATTAGGAAAAGTTAAAACTAGTGCAGTAGACAGTCTAGTCTTTAACTCTTAGAAACTCTTCTCACATTCACTAGATCACTGAAATTTGACCTTCTTCTGAGTCAATTTGATCAGTGGTTAGGATAGGGAAGAAAATCTATCAACAAATCTACAATAATATCCTGTCAACCCCAAGAAACTTCTTATATCAGTTGAACAGGTCGGCCTAGACCAGTTCTTAACCGCTTCAATCTTTTAGGATTCTACTCAAATACCATCACCCAAAATAATATGGCCTAGAAAAGCCACTGAATTGAGCCAAAACTCACATTTTGAGAACTTTGCATACAACTAATGGTCCCTAAGAGTTTGGAGGATAACTCTGAGGTGATTGGCATGCTCCTCCTCATCTCTCGAATACAGCAAATTGTCATCGATGAACATGATCACAAACATATCAAGATATTGTCTAAATACCCTATTAATCAAGTACATGAAGGTTGCAGGTGAATTCGTCAACCCAATTGACATGACCAAGAACTCAAATTGGATATATCTAGTCCTAAAGGTTGTCTTTAGAATATCACATTACCTCACTTTCACTAATGGTAGCCAGATCTAAGGTCTATCTTTGAGAAACACAAAGCACCCTGAAGTTGGTCAAACAGATCATCTATCCTAGGAGAGGATATTTATTCTTTATCGTGAGCTTTTTCAGTTGTATCTAATCGATACACATTCTAAGAGACCCATCTTTCTTTCGCACGAATAGGACAGAGGCATCCCAGGGAGAAACACTCAGCCTAATAAAGCCCTTTTCTAATAAATCTCTCAACTGCTCTTTTAAGTCTTTCAACTCTATAGGGGCCATCCTATAAGTTAGAATTAAGATAGGTTGGGTATCGATAAGAACATCAATCCCAAAGTCAATCTCCCTATCAGGAGGGGCTCTAGGAAGATTCTAAGAAAACACTTCAAGAAACTCATCAACAATGGGGACTGACTCAAGAGTAGGAGACTCAACCTCATCATACTTAACTCGCACGATGTAATAGATACAACCATGGAAATTAGCTTTCTGGCCCTAAGGTAGGAGATGAACTTTCCTTTAGGTGCAACAGAATCACCCCTCCACTCTAGAACTAGTTTATTCAGGAATTGGAACTTAACAGTTTGGGCTCTACAATCAATGAAGGCATAACAGGCGTGAAGCCAATCCATGCCTAGGATCATGTCAAAATCAATCATCTCTTACTCAACCATATCAATAAGAGTATCATTATGATGGATAGACACTTCACAAGCTCCAAAGATTATGTCATCTCGAATAGACTCACCCACTGGAGTAGAAAAATAAAAGGGTTCAAGAAGACTCTCAGGGGTTCTATCAAATCTACTAGCCACATATGGAGTTACAAATGACAATATGGCACCAGGATCCATCAAAACATAACAATGAAGAGTAAAGACTCGAATCATACCCATCACAACATCTGGGAGTTCTCTTGATCTTGGCATCTACCCATGGCATACAAATGGTCTGTAGCTTCGCTTGTGCCTGACGTAGAACCTTTCTAGGTTCCTCTGATTAGTGGGGTTAGTGTAGAAGTTTGAGCCTAGTCAGCCTACTTTAGACACTCTCTCTGATAGCGACCCACTTGGTCACACTTGAAACACACATCACTACACTCACGACATCTACCCAAGTGTAATCTACCACACTTACCACATGGTGGCTTACCCTGTGATCCTTGAGCCACACTAACCTGTTATTGAGATCCCTGGGCTCCGAAATTCTCAAACCTCTGATCATTATAGTTTTGGGGGCGTAGGTACAGTAGCAAATGATAGTGCTGACCCTGACTGGAATCTGTTACTATACCCTCTCTTTCAAACATAATGGCTGGATGTTTTGGCCCTTTAATTTCTGAACTCTTATTTGTCATGTTGTCTCTCCTCATCAGCTTGTTGCACATAAATCATCAACCTCCCGATGTCTAAGTTGGTCACAAGCATAGCTCCCCTTCCATCTTTCTTTGGCCCTTTGTTCAACCCATAAACATACATCCCCATTCTCGTTGTTATGTCAGCAACCATATCCGAGATATCTAAGAGAACTCAAGCCCATACTCTTGCACAATCATTGAGCCTTGTTTCAGATTCAAAAACACTCGTACCAGTGCTTCCCTCCATTTTCTTGGAATGAAACGCCCCAAGCAGTCTTCCTCGAACACCGCTTAAGTCAGCAATGGGGCTTCCTCTCCTCTACCCTTTTTCCATTGATCAAACCTGGCCACACACTTGATCTGGTAGACAGCCAGTTCAAACCTATCAACATCAGCTACATGCATCACCTGAAACACCTTCTGAAGCTCCTCCACATAGTTCTCAGGATCCTCATTAGATGCAGACCCTGTGAACTCAAGAGAATTCATCCTAAAGAATTCTCGGACTCTAGATATGTCCTATGCATCCTGTTTACCCACTCTTTGCCTCATAGTATGTGTTGTGATAGCCTAGGCTAAAGTTTGGATAGTGTGTCGAAGCTCAGCATTGGAAACCTCAACTTGTGGGCGCTATTCAATAGGGACAACCGGATTCACGGGCTCCTCATGTCCTTGAGGCTCGAATGGGGTTACATTCTACCTAGCAGGACACCCTTTACCTCTGATGGCTCTTCGCGAAGGCATGATCATAACTCTGCAATGCGTATAGCACGAATTAGAAGAGAGTTTCCTAGAGTTTTAACTCTATCTCACGAATCTATTCATGAAAGAAGTGCAACCATTCTTAATGTCCAATAGCCTCATGATTATGACGTTTAGTGCACAACACACCCATAAACAATACTCTACTAGACACGGGTTCACAAACTCCCTAGGACACTTAAACTCTGTGCTTTGACACTAAGTTTGTCACACCTTGGGAGGGTACCTTAGATGTGGCTGGCACTCAGAGACTATTGGTAGTTCTCAAGCGAATCACTTGGCCTCATCACATTCATTCATTCAGTGAACTCTATCAATCAGTGGAAGACTAAAGAAGTTGAATGGGCACTCTAAGTCTCAAAAATAATATAAATAAAACAGGCTAGTCTGAAAGAAGCTAGCTCAATAGAACCTCAACATCAATAACTCAACTCTAGTCTATGAAGCCTCTATCACTATCAAATGGTGCCAATGTCATACCTATGGCTACCTCAAATCAAAAGTAAAGCTAACTCAAGTCTAACTTTAATAAGCTATATGAGAATAAAGCAATGATCCTTTGGAGTAAAGGAGGCTCACCAACTCAGCTGAATGCTCAGATCCTCAACGATGTGCCTGTTGATGATCTCCAGTACCTACCTCTGCATTATAAAATGATGTAGCTCAAAGGGGACGTCAGTACATGGAATGTACAAGTATGTAAAATGGATGAATGAAACAGATGCAGGAAGAATAATATAAAAATACCATCAATTGAGAAGATACTCAATCTGAATGCCAAAAGTCTATCTAAATCAAGAATAAAGAGTAGACAAGTGACCCATCAACCAATCAAACCTCATCAATCAACTCCGCTTAACTCAACTCAACTTGACTCAGAGTACTTAGTGTGGGATCCAATCTAGGGATTTCTCTTATCCGACAACAATCACTTTTGAGCCAGTAATTGTATAACAATCTCGCTGATATTGCCACAGTCGTTCCATGCTTACCAAGTAGAGAATGAATCGGATCCACTAGGGATCTAGCCTCAACTTTCAAGGAATTTAACTCAAGAGAGGACCTCAATGTAATGGTTCGATCCTCACCTAAACTTGGCAACATAGTTAATGAGTGCGAGTGGGACTTACTCTTACTCCTCCTCCCATGACTCAATGCTTATAAGACTCCTCAACTCACTCAATCATCTCAATTATCCTTGTAAAGGCACTCATCATTTCAATTAGTCTCACAAAGACTCTCATCATCTTATTAACTCAACTCAACAGGGCCTTTCGCCTAATATCTAAATCTACTCATCAACTCAGTACTCATTTAATAACTCATGGACTCAGATGAATCATTAAGAGGAAGTCATTTAGACAAGTCTCTAGAATCAATTAAGAATACTCATAGGATCATCAAGCTCAATTAACTCAACCACATCCTCATATCAAGATTTCTGTCACCATACTTAAGTCAAGGCTCTGGACTCCATCCTAAGGTCCATTCATGCATGCTTTCACAAAATAAAATATAGGGTGATATAATAACTCATGAAAAGTACATAATTCAGGAAATCAAGTTTATGATGATCATCAATATATGAAAATACATGTAATGTGTATATAATTATCAAGAAAATATTCAAGAATCATATATGTAGATTCAAGGGACTCTTAACTCCTCTATCACAATCACTGGGGCACATGGAAGAACAATTTCATGATTTCATTTAGCATTACATACTGGTTGAAGCTTTTGACAATCAATCCTCGAAAAACTCTCCTCAAATTCCTCGAATTGATGTTCCTCTTCTCTTCACTTTAGCCCTAGTCTTTTTCAAGAACTTCGAAAGGCTCAGGAATGGGGATTAAAACCCTTTTTACGCTCAAAAAAAATAACCCACTTAGGTCATGTTTTAAGTTAATGAGGGGTAGGAAAAGGTCTGGAATGCCCCTCATGAAAAAAAGTTTGCCTCGAGAACATGGGGTCCATGATGCGGACCTGTGCAATTTTCAGAGATTTTTGCCGAAAATTCTCCGATTGAGTTTTCTAATTCCGTAGAAAATATTTGGACCAAAACTAAGTGTAAGTCCACATCAGGTGTGCGTTCTACACCTGTCGCGCACTTATTCTGGAAATCATTTTCACAACGAAAAATTACTTTTTAATTCAATTGCACTAAAGTTCAATCAAGACCACTCCCCTACTTAATTTTTCATGCTAATTGCATATTCAGCCTCAAATTTTCCATCGAAGCATGAGAAGACACAATATGTGCATATCTCTCCTTTAGGAGTATTTTGGTAATTTTATTGAGTATTGCATCATCTCCCCAATAGATTCATTCATCCTTGAATGACGAATAAAGGTGGACACCAAGGCACGAATACACTCATGATTCATCTCAATGCTCACTCAATCCATCAAACTCTTGACTCATACTTAACCTCAACAATCTCTACTCGGACTCAGAAATAGATATATTAACTTAGGAATAGACAAACTAATTTAAGTCAAGGGTAAAGACATTACCTTCAACATTTTCATCATTGGGCACAAATAGATGTGGATATTTAGCTCTCATCCATTCCTCAGCTTCCCATATGGCTTCCCTAACGAATTGATTTCTTCACAGGACTTTGACTGAGGAAATCTCTTTGGTGAATCGGATGATCAAGGATTTGGATCGGAATCTCCTCATAGGACAAACTATCGTTTACTCCAATACTCTCAACAAGGATCACCAAGCCAGGATCTTCCAAGCATTTCTTCAACATTAAAACATGGAACACTAGATGAATTGCGTCTAACTTGGAAGGCAACTCTAACTCATAAGTAACCTTCCCAATCCTCTTCATAATCTGAGAGGGACCAATATAGTGGGGCCTCAATTTCCCCTTCTTCCTAAATTTCATAACACCATTCATAGGTGACACTTTCAAATACACCCAATCATTTACCTCTAAATCTAAGTCTCTTCTCCTCACATCTATGTAAGATTTCTGGCGACTCTATGCAGTCTTCAACCTTTCTTTAATGACCTTTATCTTCTCCATTGATTGATGAACATAATCAGGTCCAATCAACTGGGCTTCTCTAACCTCAAACCACCCAATTGGTGATCCACATCTCCTCCAAAACAAGATTTCATAGGGATCTATTTGAATGCTCGCCTGATAACTATATTTATATGCAAATTCAATCAATGGTGAATGGCCATCCCAGATTCCTTTGAAGTCAAGTACACAGGCTCTCCACACATCTACTAATGTCTGAATTATACTCTTCTTGGCCATCCGTTTGAGGATGAAGGGATTTACTCAGATTCACTTTAGTATCCAATCCGTTCTAGAAAGATCTCCGAAATTGGGAGGTGAATTTAGATCCTATTTATGAGATGATGGGCAAGGGAACTCCATGCTACCTCACAATCTCCCAGATGTACAACTTGGCATACTCCACTGCAGTATTAGATGTCCTGACTACTAAGAAGTGAGCTGATTTGGTCATCACATCCACAATCACCCATATTGGATCATGTTGCTTTCGAGACTCGGTAGACTGGTAATGAAGTCCATGTTGATCATCTCTCACTTTCATTCAGGAATCTCAAAAATCCGTGCTAATCCACAAGGCCTTTGATGCTTAACTCTAACTTGTTGGCAATTCGGGCACTTAGAAACAAACTCAGCAATATGCCTCTTCATTCCACTCCACCAATAGACTTCCCTCAAGTCATGGTACATCTTGGTAGATCTAGGATAAATGAAATATCTAAAGCTATGGGCTTCATCCATGATTCTATCTCAAACACCATCAACATCTGGAACGGAATATCTACTCTGGTATCTCAACACTCTATCTACCCCTTTGGAGAAGACCATCAATTTCGATTTGTAGACAACCTCTTTCATTGAAGTATGACAGGATCTCGATCTTATTTTTCTTTCACCTCTGCCACTAAAGATGAAGCAGACGCATTCTGAACATTAACTCATCCCTCGCTATTCTCTTCAAGTTGAACTCCAAATCGAGCTAATCGATGCACTTCCTTAGCTAACTCCTTCTTTACTTCTTCAATCAGGGTTGTGCTACCTATTGACAACCTTCTTAGAGTTTCAGTAACAATGTTAGCTTTACCTAGGTGGTAGAGAATGCTCCTTTCATAATCCTTGAGCAACTCCAACCATCTCCTCTGTTGCAGGTTGAGCTCTTTCTAACTGAAGACATCCTGCAAGCTCTTGTAGTCAGTGAACACAACCACATGCACTCCATACAAGTAGTGGCACCAGATTTTATGTGCAAAGACCATCACTTTCAACTCAAGATTATGAGTCAGATAGTTCCTCTCATTAACCTTAAGTTATCTTGGAAGCATAGGCTGTCACTTTTCCCCTCTGCATCAGCACACAACCTAATATATCGCAAAGTCCCCTGTCCCATCAGGCAAAGTTAAAACTAGTGCAGTAGACAGTCTAGTCTTCAACTCCTAGAAACTCTTCTCACATTCATCAGACTACTGAAGTTTGACCTTCTTCTGAGTCATTTTGGTCAATGGTGCGGATAAGGAAGAAAATTCATCAACAAATCTGTGGTAATAGCCTACCAACCCCAAGAAACTTCTTATGTTAGTTGGATAGGTCGGTCTGGGCCAGTTCTTAACCGCTTCAATCTTTTGGGCATCTACTCGAGTACCATCACTTGAAATAATATAGCCTAGAAAAGCCACTGCTTGAGCCAAAACTCACATTTCTAGAACTTTGCATACAACTCATGGTCTTTAATAGTTTAGAGGACAACTCTAAGGTGATTAGCATGCTCCTCTTCATCTCTCGAATACACCAAAATGTTATGAATGGACACAATCACAAACATATCAAGATATTATCTGAATACCCTATTCATTAAGTCCATGAACGTTGCAGGTGCATTCATCAACCCAAAGGACATGACCAAGAACCCAAAATGTGCATATCTAGTCCTAAAGGCTATCTTTGGAATATCATATTCCCTGACTTTTAACTGATGGTAACTAGATCTGAGGTCTATCTTTGAGAAACACGAGGCACCCTGAAGTTGGTCAAATAGATCATCTATCTTGGGGAGAGGATATTTATTCTTTATCATGACCTTATTCAGTTGTCTATAATCGATACACATTCTGAGAGACCTATCTTTCTTTCGCATGAAGAGGACAGGGGCACCCCAGGGAGAAATTCTCGGCTTGACAAAGCCCTTTTCTAACAAATCTCTCAAATGCTCTTTTAACTCTTTCAACTCAGCGGAAGCCATCCTATAAGGTGGAATTGAGATAGGCTGGGTATTGATAAGAACATCAATCCTAAAGTCAATCTCCCTATCAAGAGGGACTCTAGATAGATCTTCAGGAAATACTTCAGGAAACTTATTCAAAATCGGGACGAGCTCAAGAATAGGAGACTCGACATCATCAGACTTAACTCGCACTAGGTGATAGATACAACCCTTGGAAATTAGCTTTCTGGCCCTAAGGTAGGAGATGAACTTTCCCTTATGTGTAACAAAATCACCCTTCCACTCTCGAATCGATTCATTCGATAATTGGAACTTAACGATTTGGGGTATATAATCAATAGAGGCAAAACAGGCATGAAGCCAATCCATGCCTAGGAAAACGTCAAAACTGGTCGTCTCTAACCCCACCAAATCAATAAGTGTATCCTTATTATAGATTGACACTACACAAGCTCTATAGATTCTCTCAGCTCGAATAGAGTCACCCACTAGAGTAGAAACATCAAAGGGTTTAAGAAGACTCTTAGGGGTTCTATCAAAGCTACTAGCCACATAAGGAGTTAGAAATGACAATGTGACACCAGGATCCATCCAAACATAATAATTAAGAGTAAAGACTCAAATTATACCCATCACAATATCTGGGGAGTTCTCTTGATCTTGGTGACTACCCATGGCATATAAATGGTTTGTAGCTACACTTGCACCTAACATAGTACCTTTCTAGGTTCTTCTAGCTAGCAGGGCTAGTGTAGAAGATTGAGCCCAGTCAACCCACTTTGGACACTCTTCCTGATAGTGACCAACTTGGCCACACTTGCAACACACATCACTCCCTTCATGGCATCTACCCAAGTGTGATTTGCCACACTTACAACATGTTGGCTTACGTTGTGATCCTTGAGCTACACTAGCATGTGACTGAGATCCCTAGTCTCCATAATTTTGAGACCTCTGGTCATTTCTATTTCTGGGTGTTAGCGCACTAGTAGATGACAGTGTTGGCCTTGACTGGAATTTGTTTCCGTTCTCTCTTTTTCCAACCTCATGGCTGGATGTTTTGTCCCTTTTATTTCTGAACTCTTCTTTGTCATGTTGTCTCTCTTCATTAGCTTGTTGCACATAAGTCATCAACCACCCGATGTCCATGTCGCTCACAAGCATAGCTCCCCTTCCATCTTTGTTTGGCCCTTTGTTCAGCCTATCAACATACATCCCCATTATACCCCTCATGTTAGCAACCATATCCGGAGCATAGCGAGATATCTAAGTGAACTTTAGTCCATACTCTTGCACAGTTATAGAGCATTATTTCAGATTCAAAAACTCTCATGTGTTGACCTCCCTCAATTCTCTTGGAAAAAAATGCCCCAAGAAGGTTTCCTCAAACACAGCCTAAGTTAGCGATAGGGCTTCCTCTCCTCTACCCTTCTTCCATTGATCAAACCATAGCCTACCCATACCCTTGAGCCGGTAGGTATCTAGTTCAACCCTATCAAAATCAGCCAAATGCATCACCTGAAACACCTTCTGAAGCTCCTCCACATAGTTCTTAGGACCCTCATTAGATGCAGACCCTGTGAACTCAGGCAGATTCATCCTCAAGAATTTCGGACTCTAGATGTTTCCTGTGCATCACGTTTACCCTCTCCTTGCCTAGCAGCAGGTATTGTGACAACTTAGCAGAGTTTGGATAGCCTGGTGAAGCTCAGCATTGGAAACCTCCGCTTATGAGGGCTGTTCAATATGGACAGCTGAATTCACGAGCTGCTCATGTCCTTGAGGCTCAGGTGGGTTACCATTCAACCGGGAAGGATGCCCTATACCTCTGAGGGCTCTTCTCGGAGGCATGATCACAACTCTACAATGTGTAGAGCACAAATTAGAAGAAAGTTTCACAGAGTTTTAACTCTATTACATGAATAAGATCATGAAAGAAGTGTAACCATTCCTAATGTCCTATAGCCTCCTGTTTATGAAGTTATGTGCACAACATACCCATAAACAAGACTCTACTAGACATGACTTCATAGACTCCCTAGGAAACTTGAACTATGTGCTCTGATACCATGTTTGTCACACCCGGGAGGATACCCTAGATGTGGCCAGCACTCAGAGACTATTGCTAGTTCTCAAGAGAACCACTTGGCCTCATCACATTCATTCATTCAATAAACTCTATCAATCAGCCGAAGACTAAAGAAGATAAATAGGTACTCTAAGTCTCAAAAATAATATAAATAAACCAGACTAGTCTTAAAGAAGCTAACTCAACAGAATCTCAACATCAATAACTCAACTCTTGTCTATGAAACATCTATCACTATCAAATGGTGCCAATGACAAACCCATGGCTATCTCAAATCCAAAGTAAAGCCAACTCAAGTCTAACTCTAATAAGCTAGATAAAAATAAAGCAATGATCCTCTGAGTAAAGGAGGCTCACCAACTCAGCTGAATGCTCAGATCTGAATGATGTGCTTGTTGATGATCTCTAGTACCTGCCTCTGCATCATAAAATGATGCAGTCCAAAGGGGACATTAGTATGCGGAATGTACGAGTATGTAAAATGCTTGAATGAAACAAATGCAAGTAGAATAATATAGAAATAATATCAACTCAGAAGATACTCAATCAGAATTCCAAATGTCTATTTAAATCACGAATAAAGAATAGATAAGTGACCCATCAACCAATCAAACCTCATCAATCAACTCAGCTCAACTCAATGAAACTCAACTCAACTCCTTTGTCACAGACCTACAACTCACGCTAGAACTTCCATGTGATGCTAGTTGGTTTGGTCACGAATCTTTCACGATCTTGCAAACACTAGTAAGTTTTTTGCCTATGATCACTAAGGGAACGCTAGATATTGAAAGCCAAAAGAGCTTTTGAAAGAAAGAAGACTTTAATCACTTAGAGAGAATCTTTTACAAGGCTTGAATGCTTACAGATTTGCTTGGTTGCCAAATGAATACCATGGAGGGGTATTTATACTACTCCCTTTCCTAATTGGACGGCTAGGATTGTTTTGATCCAACGTCTAAAAATGAGCCTCTAGAGTCTTCCTACAAAATAGCTAAGATATTTACAAGTGCAAGATTTATCTACATGTTTTTACAAGTCTCTAGAACCTTCTAGGTCTCTCTAGTCTACTCTTCAATCTTCTGCACTATTCTAGAGAATTCCAGAGCCCTCTAGAGCGCCGTAAACACGCGACTCGACTCAGAGTACTCAGTGTGGGATCCTATCTGGGAGTTTCTCTTATTCGAAAACAATCTCTTATGATCCAATAATGGTACAACAATCCTACTGATGTTGTCAAAGTTGTTCCATACTTTCCAAGTAGAAAACAAATCAAATCCACGAGGGATCTAGCCTCAACAAGTCCTCTATTGCTTTTAAGGACTTTAACTCAGATCAAGAGGGAATGTCAATGTAATGGTTCTATCCTCATGTACGTTTGACAACATAGTTAATGAGTGTGAGCAGAACTTACTCTTACTCATTTCGGTGCTCGGTGCTCGGTGCTCCTCCCAAGACCCAATGCTCATAAGACTCCTCAACTTTATCAATCATCTCAATTAGCCTCGTGGAGGCACTCATCATCTCAATTGGTCTCATATATAGAGACTCTCATCATCTCACTAACTCAACTCAATGGGGCCTTTCAGCCTAACATCTCAATCAACTCATCAACTCAGTACTCTTTTAATAACACAAGGACTCAGATGAATCATTAAGACGAAGTTATTTAGACAAGACTCTAGAACTCAATTATGAATACTCATAGGATCATCAATCTCAATTAACTCAACCTCATACTCACATCAAGATTCCAATCAACATACTCAAGTCAAGGCTCTAAACTCCATCACTAGGTTATTTCATGTATGCTTTCACAAAATAATGTATAAGGTTATACAATAACTCATGAAAAGTACATAATTCAGGAAATCAAGTTTATGATGATTATCAATATATGAAAATACATGTACTGTGTATGTAATTTTCAAGAAAATATTCACGAATAATGTATGTAGACTCATGGGACTCTCAACTCCTGTATCACCATCCATGGGTACTGTAAGAACAATTTCATGCTTTAGTTTAGTCTTAAATACCTAGTGTGAAGCTTTTGACAATCAATCCTTGAAGAACTCTCCTCAAACTCCTCGAATATACTCTCCTCTTCTCTTCTCTTTAGCCCTAGTCTTTTTCAAGAACTTAGAAAGGCTTGGGATTGGGGATTAAAACCTTTTTTATCTCAAAACAACCCATTTAGATCGTGTTTTAAGTTTAGAAGGGGTTGGAAAAGGTTTGAAATACCCCTCACAAAAAAGAAAAAAGTTTGCCCTAGGTACATAGGGTCCGCAAAGTGGACCTATGCAATTTTTGAGGATTTTCGCTGAAAATTCTCTGATCGAGTTTTCTAATCTTGTAGAAAATATTGGGACAAAAAGTAAGTGTAAGTCAGCGTCAGGTGCGCGTCGCACACCTGTCGCACCCTTATTCTGGAAATCATTTTTCCATCGAAAAATTATCTTTTAATTCTGTTGCTTTAAAAATCAACTGAGACCAATCGGCCAATCAATTTTTCATGTTGATCGCATATCCGGCCTTGAATTTGTCATCGGAGCATGGGAAGACGCATTATGCACACATCTCTCCTCTAGGAGTATTTTAGTAATTTTACCGAGTGTTACATTTTCGAAGACATAAACTTTTAGAGGCCTAAAGCAGATGCTAACCTTTAACGTTGATCCAATCTAGCGAGAACAAAAAAACACATATTTATCGTTCTAATAATTAAAAAATAAATTAAAAATGAACCCAGCCAAGATGATGAAGAAAAATGGTTTGTTGGCAATATCCGTTCTAAGGTGTGGGGTTTATACTTAAGTTTTGGTTTTGCAAAAAAATAAATTGGTTGTTAGAAAAAAATTCTGTCACACCCCAAAATGGGGTCGTGACCAGTGCCCTGTAGGTGCACGTAAACACATACTAAACCAAATTCCTTTATACCCTATTCGGGAATTCTACCGAAATTTTGGTAGAGTTTTCTCTGTTTTATTGACTAACCACACCTGCAGCAGCTCCCAGAATATCCAGAAACATATACACATATATACATAAATAT
>JAABOM020071330.1:0-36663 GCA_011800125.2 Solanum clarkiae | reverse complement strand
CTTGGAAGCTAATCCTAACTTGATGATTTTCTTGATGATTCTTGAGGGTTTATGTTTAGGAGAGAAGGGAGAGGGTTATAATCATGAAAACTGATGTTTTATATATTTTAGAGACCATAAATAGAACCCTAAAGGTTTTAGGATAAAAATATCCTCAAATCATAGAGAAAAAACGTCACTAACTCATCTAGTAAGGGTCCGTGACGCGCTCCGCGCGCGGACTTTTGGACAGTTCTGCACCTCTTCACTAAAATGGTCATAACTTTCCACTCCGAACTTCGATTAATGCGAAATTAGATGCATTCAAAAGATAATTCAAATATCTTCAATGTGATATCTTATGGATTATCTAACTCATTATATGTTAGGAGATATGGTCATTTGAAGTTGACCCTTCTATCGACTCATACGAAAACTTAGTTGCTAGAAATTCTTTGAACTTGACTTGATGTAAAAGATCCCTTATGACTCTAAATCACACCTAATATGTTTTAAATACTTAGGAATTGATCCTAGCATGTATATACAACTTACAAGTCATTGGTTCACCTAAGTTTCATAAAGTCGTACATTAGAACTATGACCTCCTATCAGCTCCAACTCTATTCCCATACTAAGATATTGACTTTAACATATATGCTCAATTATGAATCCTCAATTAAAATTCTATATCATATGAAGGATAACTCAGTATTAGCTTAAAAAAATTGGGGTGTTACAAAAAGGAACATAAAATATTCTATATAAAAATAAAAGCTAGAGAGATCTCATGGATCAAACACCACAAATTTCTCTACAAGTTCAAGAAGAAGCTTAAAAGCCCTTGAATTTAAGATCAAGAACAAAGTCAAAATTCAAGATCACGTTCAAAAACAAATTCAAGATTCAAGATAAATCTAAAGAGCTCTTGACTTTATAGTTGAGAAAGTGAATAAGAGGATTTATAAAAAATGTAGCACTCATATATTAAAATCAAATATTGCAATTATTGTGATATTTTTATTTTTGATTATTATTTTCTCGACGTGAATTTTTTGGTTCACAAATTCTGGCACACCTAGTGGGACAATCTCTACTTCTGATCTAAATTTTTCAAGAATCGAAGAATATTCAAATGGCTATAAAGAAGATCAACTTCGATCAACTTTCTCTAATGCTGCGACTCCAAGTTCTTTGATAAAGTAGAGAGAATTCTTGGTGTTACCTTTAGAAATTTTGGAGCTATTACAGGAAGCAAGGCTACAATGCTAGGAAAACAAATACTTCAAGTATCGTCCATATCAATTCCTGCTTTTGCATCTTCAACTCCAAAAGGAGCAAGATCCTCCACTAATGCTTCGAAAATAGAGGAAGTAGTATTGCCAAAAGGATCGAAAGGACCTTAGATTTGCTTGAACTTCTTGGCTCTAAGAATTCCATTGCAAAGAAAGACTAGCGCGATGTAAGGAGCAATTTATGAATTTATCAAACATGATCAAAGAATTGACCAAGCACATGGAAAAATCAAGAATCTTGCATCAACAAATTAATGGATAGGATGTATTGCTTACAAGATGGAGAATCCAACCATGCACTTGGAAAGGGAATTGAAGTTCAATAGGTTGAAATCTTGTGAAGCAAACACTACCAATCGAAGAGGTGTAAGTTTCTTCAGAAGGGATGATCCCTCTTGATTGATTGAATAGTTCATTGAAGGGACCATCAAGAATAAGTATGATGTATCCAATAAGTCTCCCCATATGTATTTCAAGCCTTACATTGCAAGGATTGATAACCTCAAAATGCCTATTGATTATCAACCTCCCAAATTCCAATAGTTTGAGAGCAAAAGAAATCCAAAGCAACATGTTGTGCACTTTATAGAGACATGTAACAATGCTAGGACCTATGGAGACTATCTAGCCAAGTAGTTTGTCTGCTCCTTCAAAGAAAATGCATTTGACTGGTACACTGATCTTGAGCCCGATTCTATTAATAGTTGGGACCAACTAGAACATGAATTTCTTAACCATTTTTACAACACAAGGCACACTATGAGCATGGTAGATATCACCAATACTCACCAACGGAAGGATGAACCAGCTATTAATTTCATAAATTGATAGATAAATGTATGTTTAAATTGCAAAAATAGGCTTAGTGAAGCTTCTGCTATAGAAATGTGTATCTAAGGAATTTACTGGGGGCTTCTCCACATCTTACAAAGAATTAAGCATAAATCTTTTGAAAATCTAGCTACTTGTGCTTAGAATATGGAGTTGAGTATGTCTTCTGCTTGAAAGGATGTGATGCTTATTTATGATCCTCGTAAGGGAAAGACAAGCAGGAATCAAAGAAATGGAGAACATTTGTGTCCACGAATGACAACAAAGAATCCATGAATGTCATTGTCTCCCTTGTAAAGTTTACTATGAAATAAAGCAAGAAGCAAAGTTTAAAGATGACTTTTCAAAAGCATCAAAATCAAAAGTTAAGATTGATAGAGATGCAAGAAAATGAATACCCTTTGTGGATTCTGATATTTCTAAAATTTTCATGAATTGGTTGAGCTAAATCTCATTGTGTTGCCAGAGAAGAAACCACTCAATGAAACTAGGAAGGCTGATGACCCAAACTATGGCGAGTATCATAGACTCGTGGATCACTCTCTTTAAAAGTGTTTTGTCTTCAAGGATAAGATTATGTAATTGGATAATAAAAATAAGAATGTCCTTGATAATGGAAAGGGAAGCTCTCATCAAATATCTATCATATTTGGCTTGCTTGAACCAAACCAAATATGTGCGTCTGAAGAAGAAGAGACGCTAGAGCAAGGCAAGTCCCAAATTGATGAAGATAATTATGAAGGTTGAATTTTACTGATAGGCAAAGATACAACAAGACGAGTTTGCGAGAAGAATAATCTAAATAACTAATTAGGGAAAGGCTAGTAAGGAGATCAAAGAAGTAGAAATTAAATTATGAAATGTCTAAAATGATCAATAGTAAAAGTGCATCACCACCAAAATCTGCGATGCCCTGTGAATTCGGGTCAATTCCTATGAGTTAGTTCTGGGCAAACACTGCTCAAGATGATGTTGAAGCATCATGTTTCAACGCTGTCCAAAAAAAGAAATAATGAGTGAAACCTTACCAAAAGTGTATCCTGCTATCAAAGAGGGAACAATAGGTAATCTATCATCAATGGTGTCTCCTCAATCTTCTAAAAAGATAGTGGAACCAACTTTTCAAAAGTCTATGCATGTGATAAAAAATCAAATTTATAGATGGTGACCTTCTGCTTGGTGATACGCTATGCAACCATCCTTTACATAAGGTAGGTCATGTGCTCGAGAAGAAAATAAATAGAATCTTAATAGATAAAGTATTTGTATTCAACATTCTACCTATCCACACTTTAAAGGATATTAGCATCACGATTGAAAATCTTGGTGAAAGTCATTTGTTAATAGAAGGATTCAATCAAGGGGACAAAGATCTATAGGCTCCATCAAGTTGAAAATTTATATGGATGATTTGCGATCAAATTCATGCATGCATGTGATCGATGCAAGGACTTCATATAATATATTATTCTGCAGGCCTTGGGTGCATGAGAACAAAATTGTCTCGTCTTATTACTATCAATGTTTGAAGTACTTTGATGATGGAATTGAAAGGAAAATAGTTACTAACAATAACCCTTTCACTGAAGTTGAGTTACATTTTGCCGATGCAAAATTCTAGTTGAAGGGTTATGTTGTGAAGAACGCAAAACATGAGGATGCCAAACCAAGCAAACCTGATAAACTTGTAAGCAAAACAACTAATGTGGCTATTAAAAAGGCCAAAGTCCATATTAAAGACCCTGATTCTTTTCCAAACAAAAAATAGATCATATCCTAAAAAAAGACAACTTTTGTAGTTCGTTATGTCCTAAAAGTAAAGAAAGAGGAAGGTCAACCACCCAATATGCAAGGAGATGTACTAGGAGGGCTAACCCTCCCTATCAAATAAATTAATGCAATAAACTTATCTTCAAAGCTATTGGAAAAGTATGTGGATCAAAATTTTCACCGTAAGATATATCTCTTCCTACAAAATGTACAAAAGACTTTAATCCAAATGCTTACAATTTATTTGTAAAGGATAGATATGACCCTAATGAGCCATATATATATAGGAAGCTCCCATCGTGAAGTACGACTAGCAAGCACATTTAGGCTTAGGCTATATTCAATCACTAATGATTCGTATCTCCATAAGAAGGACAAACAATAACTACATCACTATAAAGATGTCTGCTTATTCTAATAAAAGATCCTCCCTCTTTGATAAACTTGGAAAACCTTCCACAAGAACTTCTGTTTTCAGAATGTTAAGTCCATTGAAAAAAAAATAACAAGCATAGGAAAATTTACCTAAGGGTAGCAACACTTTCTTTACCCGTGATCTTAAATGATTTCCAAATTATGATTCCTTCTAGGATAAAGCGGTGAGGAAACTTATGGTTTTATGTGAAGAGGTGCTAAAGGCAAAGTCTCACACTATGGTTTACACCAAAGGACATGAGGAAGATGAAGAAACTGTAGGCTCCTCATATCAAATTACAACACAAAAAGAGCATGATGCCTCATGTCGAATAGAAATGGATGAAGAGTGTGGAGGTATTACCTAGTGCCATCATATATCCATCGATGACAATGATCCACAAGAAGAAGAAAATGTTGGAGATGCATTGCGTAAACTTGAAGAAGGAGTGAAGACCACAATAGATCCCTTAAAGTAAGTTAACTTGGGCACTGACGAAGACTCAAGGCCAACTTACTTGAGTGATTTTCTAGAAGTTGATGAAGAAAATTCTTATATGAATACACTCAAACAACTTGTAGTTACAAAGATATGCCTAAATCCTAAAAATAGCAGTCTATCAATTGGCTTTCAAGAATAGTGCCCATCCTATTAAGAAAGCTCGAAGACACTTTAGGCTAGACTTGGTTCTATTAAAGAAAGTTAACAAACTCGTTGAGGTAGGCTTCATTCGTGAAGTTAAATACCCTACATGGATTTCAAGTATTGTTCCTATCAGGAAGAAGAAATGTCAAACTTTGAGTTTGTGTTGACTTTAGAGATCTCAATAATGCATGCCCTAAAGATGAATTTCTGCTTCTTATCTAGACTTGATGATCAATGCTACCACCGCTTATGAGGCAATGTCATTGATGGATGGCTCTTTTGACTATAACCAAATCTGCCTAATTTGAATGGCACTAAAAGATGAAAAACTCACTCCATTTGAGGCCATTTATTTTACAAGGTGTAGATCTCATAATGGGTGGCTTGAAGTTGGTGAGGTAGCTTTGATAGGGCCCAAGTTAGTTCATGAGGCTATGGAGAAATTTCAGCTTATTGGACAAAGGTCAAAAGTTTTCCAAAGTTGCCAAAACCCTATACTGATGTGAGAAGAAGAGAGCTTGAGTTTGAAGTTAGTCATTAGGTTTACTTAAAAGGTCTCTCCTATGAAAGGGGATGATGTATTTTAGTAAGAAAGGGAATCTTAGTCTCCATCATGTACGTCCATATCAGATTTTTAGGCATTTTAGTAAGTTAGTTTATGAGTTGGATTTTCTTTCCGAGTTGGCATCATTGCATCATTTGTGTCATCTTTCCTTATTAAAGAAGCATAGGTGATCCTACCTAGATTTTTCCATTGGAGAGTGTTGGTGTGAAGGAAAGTATCTCCTATGAAGAGGTCTTAGTTGAGATTCTAGATTGATAGGTTCATAAGTTGATGAATAAAGAAGTTGCTTCAGTTATGTCCTTTGGAGGAATCAGTTAGTTGAGGGTGATACTTGGGAAGCCAAAGACAATATAGCATCTCATTATATTCTCATATCTTTCTCTCCACTCTAGTCTCAGTTTGAGGTATTAGTTCATTATGTTCACTCTTTTGGAATCATGCATTTCACTATTCTCATATCTCTATATGCATGAATGCTCATGAAATCAGTCTTAAAGTTTATGTTTTAATTTGGCGATGATTACTCCTTGGTTTAATGCATTTTAATTCATTCATATTAAGTTGTTAGATCTCTTTCCTTACTCTATTCATGCTAGCTTGACTCTCATTTGAGGATAAATATTTTCAAGGGGGAGATATTATAATACTTCGAAAGTTGAAAAGCTGAATTGAAAAGAGAATAACTCAGAAAATTACTGGTACACTTGTTCCACTAGCCCTTGAATAGATCATGGAAGGTTTTACGGGCCGTAGGAACCAGTTGTGGAACATAGGAAATGCCAAGTCTTAAAAGATCATGTATGACTCGATAGGATGGATTGTGGTTAGATCTATAGACCGTGGAAGGATTTGTAGACTACACCACCACTGAGAAATATTTTGGTTATGGATGGTTTTACAAAGGAGGGGGCGATTACAGCCCATGTAAGGATCTACAATCCATAGGCGTAGCCATGAAAGGAAATTTCAAAGAGTTTGGGTTTTTAGAACTTTTATCAGAATGAAGTGGTCTACGAATAATAAAACTATTTATGGTTCATAGAAAGTCGCCATAGACCAACTTTAGAAACTTAGATTTTTCCCTTGATTTTTTTTGGCTCAACTTTGAGTATTTTCTATTCTATATCAAAAGTATTGGTGCAAACTGCATTTTAATATTAAAATAATAATATTAATTTATATCATGAGTTAGTGGAGAATGTTGCAATAAGTTCCTATGTAACTCCTTCTACCACTGCCACTAACTCATATGAATTAGTTCTTGTAACTTCTCACTCATTATTCTATCTCTTTATTCTTGTAACTTATGTAACCTTAGAGCTACTCATTTGAAAGGACCCGAAAAAGTGCCTAAAAACGTGCCTCCAAAGTGTCTGGGAATCTTATTTTCCGTATATCTGAAAATTCATTTGTTATTTCAAAAATCTGACTTTGTATTCTTGTTCAGAGGGTCAAAATTAGGGTGACAAGGGTCTAACCTTAAATTTAAAGCAAAGAAATCGAATTATGAAATTTTACTTGGTGCAATTTCCAATGAGGGTCAGTACCTCTCCGCGACGTGGTGAGGAATACTTCCTGCACAATTTTTTCTAGTCCATCCAAATTTTTCTAAGTGTTGGGCCTAAGTTTTCTCAAACGCGTTTTTTTACCTGTACTTAGCCTTATTTCACTCTCATATCAACCTAAACATTCTCCAATACTCATGAAAACACTTAGCCAAATATCTTCTCCTAAATCAAGTCTCAAACTCAAGACCAATCTTAAGGATTTCATCAAGGATCTCACTCAAGCTTCAAGTCTCCATTTCCAATCTTGTTCAAGGGTTCTCCAAAGTCAAGGTATATAGTGTTGAACCATTGGGTCCTTCCATCCATAGTGCCTAAACCTTCTTTTTACTAATACTTTTAATAATTTAAAGTTGATTTTACATGTGGATATTGTATATTTAGAAATTTACTGCACAGTGATTTTATTTAATGAAAGTATGGCTGTTTTAGCATGTTTTGAGCTGTAAATCTGGATCTAATGTTGGATTTGATGAGGGATTTTGATGTCAATATCTTGGGGGTGTTGCAAGGAGTTGATTGATGGTTCTACTATAGATTTTCTTGCAAGATTTCATCTCCAAATTGCATGGTCTTTTTCCCCCACTACACCCCCAAGGTATTTGATAAAATGTCCGGATGTGGTTACTTGAGGAGTTGAAGGTCCAACACATGAGATATGATATGAATGATGTTTTAATAATGAAATGAGCTTATGTTCATGATATATTCTATATAAAGTATTGCATTAGACCATGCCCAATCCGGGGAACTAAGAGCCCAGACAATCGAGGTGGGGGTTTGTACTCATCAACCATGTGAGCGGTTTATACCACATAACTAGGGTAATGGGTTGAGATCATCATCAACCAAGGTGGGGGTTTGTACTCATCAACTGAGGTGGGGGGTTTTTACTCATCAAACCATGTGAGGGGTTTGTACTTCGCTACCAGGGTGAGAAGGTGTGATTATCATCAACCATGTGAAAGGTTTATACCACACCACCAGGGTAATGGGGTGAGATCATCATCAACCGACCACGGCGTTTATACCTTGAAAATCTAGTTGGTCTATGCTTCACTAATTATACCCATTTGAGCATGAGTTACTTAAGCATGTTTTACTTATGCATCGATCATACATGTCACATTACTATATCATGCCTAGTGTCTGTTATCATGCATGTTGACTATGATGCTTATCTATTTTTTGCATTGCATCCCATATACTTAGTACATTCAAACGTACTAACGCATACTCTTGCATACGTGATATCACCATGTAGGAACCGGCGCTCAAGTTGATCATTCTCCTCCCCCACGTGGCTAGATCAGTTCTACTCAAAGCTAGTTGGTGAGTCCTCTACTTCGGGGACTTAGTCTATGTTTCTATCATCTATGTATTGAGATACATTCTTATGTTCTATTTTGACTTTGAGGGTGAGCCCGATTACTTTGTCTTGGTCCCCGCTCTATGTATCTAGAGGTGTTTGTTGGACAAGTTATGTATCTATGGTATGAGCTTTGACTCCTTGTCTATTGATAATATTGATTTTCAAGCTAACCTTAGCCCCTTTGCTCCTTAGTATCATTTTATGTGTTTTGCATGCTTCGCGACTAATGATGTTAAATGATAAGTTGAGAGGCTTATTTGGGGTTCCTTCGGATTCCCCGTTCGTCATGTCATGTATAGGCCCTAGGCTTGAGTCATGACAACTTGGTATGAGAGCTCTATGTTGATAGATCCTCGGAGTCCAACACACCATGTCGATTAGAGTCCTATTCGTGGTTGTGAAGCGCGCCATAAATGTGTAGGAGGCTATGAGGCGTTTTAGGAAATGTTTCCCTTCTTCATGTTCTATGTCGTGCTATAGAGTTGTAGTGAGTTTTTCCCCTAACGACTGTTCTTTGCTATGCTAGATCATGCCAAAAACTAGACGAAGACGTGCCCAAACTCTTGAGGAGCAACCTATCAATGGTGAGCTCTCGGATGCTCTTACTATGCTTGCCTAAGTGGTAGCCAACAAAGTCTAACAAAGGGCCCAAACCCCTCATGCTAACACCTCGAGAGATAGGTAAGAGACTTTATGAGGATGAATCCTCCGGTTTTCCATGGGTCAAAGGTGGATGAAGACCCACAAGAGTTCATTGATGAGGTCTACAAAATCTTAAATAACAGGGGTGTTGGGCCAAATGAAAAGGCGGAGTTGACGGCATACCAACTCAAAGGGGTAGCCCAAATTTGGTATGAGCAATGGAAGGGTGAGAAGGGGGTTGGTAATGTGGTGCTTTGGGAGGATTTCAAATTGGCCTTCCTTAATTGGATTTTCCCTTTTGAACTTAGGGAGGCAAAGTTGGTAGAGTTTATGAACTTGAAGCAAGGTGCTATGAGTGTGAGGGTGTATGCCCTCAAATTGATTGACTTTCAAAGTATGCTCCTCACTTGGTGGCCGATCCTAGGTCGAGGATGAATAAGTTTGTTATGGGGGTCTCCAACTTGGTAAGTGAGGAATACCGGTCCGCCATGCTTATTGATAATATGGACTTGTTTCGGTTGATGGCTTATGGTGAGCAAATGGATGAAGAAAAGTTGAGAAAGAGGAGGGGCCATAAGGCCAAAAGGGTCCGTTTTGAGGGTAAGTTCAAAAAGGGCACTAGATCTCATCAAGACCAAGGGCCTCCTCATGCTACTAATAGGGGGTTTGCTAATGACTTCCCCAGGCCACAAGGTGTTGGTGGTGTCGCTCCTATTTATGTGTGTCCTAGTTGTGGAAGGAATCATAGATGCCCATGTTTGAAAGATTCTAATGCATGCTTTGGTTGTGGGGAACTTTGTCATAAGAAGGTAGATTGTCCAAGAAACCGTGACAAGGTTCGTGGTGCAAATGCAGTTCAATTGGGTAGAGGTGGTCCTCAAGGTGGTGCCCTAAGGCACAACCGATTTTCTGCCCTACATGGAAGACAAGGGGTTGGTGAGGTCCCTGATGTTGTTAACGGTATGTTGAAAATCTTTGATCTTGATATATATGATTTGATTGATCCAGGTGCCACCCTTTCCTTTATTACCCCCTTTGTTGCTAAAAAGTTCCATGTTGAGTCGGAGTTGTCGCATGAGTCATATGAGGTGTCTAGTCCAATTGATGCATCTATTGTTATTAGGAGGGTGTATCGGAATTGTCCGGTTTGCATCTTGCATAAAATCTTACCTTGTGATCTTGTTGAATTAAATATTGTTAATTTTGATGTTATTCTTGGGATGGATTGGTTGCATGCACACTATGCTTCTATTGATTATAGAACCCGTAGGGTCAAGTTTCAATTCCCAAATGAACTCGTCCTTGAGTGGGAATGTCAAGATATGGTAGTCAAGGGTAGATTCATTTCATGCATAAAAGCCCATGAGTTGATTTCTAGAGGGTGTTTGTATCATCTTGTGAGGTTTAAAGATGTATAGTCCAAGGTCCCTTCCATTGAGTCGGTCCCAGTTGTAAATGAGTTTCTTGATGTCTTCCCAAATGATCTTCCCGGTGTCCCTCCTGAAAGGGAGATAGATTTCGGCATAGACCTCCTTCCCGATACTCAACCTATCTCTACTCCCCCTTATCGTATGGCTCCGACGGAGTTGAAGGAGTTAAAAGAGCAATTGAAAAATTTGTTGGAAAAGGGATTTATTAGAGCTAGTCAATTACCTTAGGTTACTCCGGTGTTGTTTGTGAAAAGAAGGATGGGTCACTTAGAATATGCATTGATTACCGGAAACTCAATAGGGTTACTATAAAGAATAGGTATCCTCTTTTGAGAATTGATGACTTGTTTGACCAATTGCAAGGGGCTAGCTTTTTCCCTAAGATTGATCTTCAATCCGGGTACTATCAAGTGAGGGTGAGGGAGTGTGATATTCCCAAGATGTCCTTTCAAACTAGATATGAGCACTATGAATTTGTGGTGATGTCCTTTGGTTTGACTAATGCACCAGCCATCTTCAGGGACCTAATGAATAGGGTCTTTAAACCCTACCTCGATTTCTTTGTTGTGGTCTTCATTGATGATATTTTGATATATTCACATAATAGGGAGGAGCATATAGGTCGTTTGAGGGTTTTGTTGTGTATTGTGATGCATCTAGAGTTGGTTTGGGTTGTGTGCTAATGCAAAATGGTAAGCTCATAGCCTATGCTTCTAGGAAACTCAAAGTGCATGAAAAGGACTACCCTACCCATGATCTTGAATTGGCTTCCATAGTGTTTGCATTAAAGATTTGGCATCATTATTTTATGGGGTGCATGTTGATGTCTTCACCGATCATAAGAGCCTCCAATATGTCTTCACACAAAAAGATCTTAACTTGACACAAAGAAGGTGGCTAGAACTCCTTAAGGACTATGGGTAGCCTAACTCATGTGGATGTGGTCATAGGGAAATGGCAAGGGAGGTGCATAGATTGGCTAGATTGGGGATGAGGTTGGAAGATGTGGGTAATGGTGTAGTTGTTGTTATTGGTTCTAAATCTTCTTTGGTTGATGAGGTGATAGCAAAAGAAGATCTAGACTCCTCCTTGCTTGAATTAAAGGCCTTTGTGAAAAAGGGCAAAATAGAGGTTTTCTCCTAAGGGGGAGATGGGGCCCTTAGATACCAAGGTAGGTTATGTGTTCCATGTGTTGATGGTTTGAGGGGGAGAATTCTTGATGTGGCCCATAATTCTTCTTACTCTATTCACCCCGGTTCCACCAAAATGTATAGAAACTTGAGGGAGGTGTATTGGTGGGGAGACATGAAGAGGGACATTGCTAAATTTGTTTCTGGTTGCCATAGTTGTCAACAAGCCAAAGCCAAACATCAAAGGCCGGGTGGCCTAACCCAAGACATAGAGATTCCTACTTGGAAGTGGTAGGTAATTAATATGGATTTTGTGGTTAGGTTTCCCAAGACTAGAAAAGTTTTTGATTCCATATGGGTGGTGGTTGATAGGATGATGAAATCGGCTCACTTTCTACAGGTTAAGACTACATATGGGGCTGAGGAGTATGCAAGGTTGTATGTCCATGAGTTAGTGAGGTTACATGGGGTTTCTTTATCCATCATATCGGATCGGGGTGCACAATTCACTTCACACTTTTGGAGGGCATTTCGAAGGGGGTCTTGGTACCAAAGTTCACCTTAGTACAACCTTCCACCCTTAAACCGATGGCCAAGCCAAAAGGACATTTCAAACCCTTGAAGATATGTTTAGGGCTTGTATTTTGGAGTTGAGGGGTAGTTAGGATGATCATCTTCCTTTGATTGAATTCGCATACAACAATAGCTATCACTCTAGCATCGATATGGCTCTAATTGAGGCTCTTTGTGGGAGTGATGTAGATCACTAGTCGGTTGGTTTGAGGTTGGAGAGGTGGCCTTGTTGGGACCAGATCTGATTATGGATGCTCTTGAGAAGGTTAAGATGATTAGGGAAAGGTTCAAAACAACCCAAAGTCGTCAAAAAACCTATGCCAATGTGAGAAGAAGAGACCTTGAATTCAAAGTGAGCGATTGGGTCTATTTGAAGTTTCTCCAATGAAAGGTGTAGTCCGTTTTGGTAAAAAGGGGAAATTAAGTCCAAGGTATGTTGGTCCTTATTGGGGAAAAAGAGGGTTGGCGAGGTAGCTTATGAGTTGAAGTTGCCTAGTGAAATGAATTTGATTCATCCGGTATTCCATGTTTCTATGTTGAGAAAGTGTGTTTTAGATCCTAATGTCATTGTGTCTCTTGATGTGGTGGGTGTTGTTGAGGATAACTTGACTTATGAGGAGGTTCCGGTTCAGATCTTGGATAGGCAAGTAAAGACATTGAGGAACAAGGAGGTGACATCCGTTAAGGTCCTTTGGAGGAACCAACATGTCGAAAGTGCAACTTAGGAGGCCGAATCAGACATGCAAAAGAGGTATCCTTATCTCTTTCATCCACTCAAGCCTAAGGTACAAATTCTAAGTCCCTTATGTGATGTTGAGTTTATATGTCAGCCCCATATTGTTCATGTGCATTCATGTTTAAGTTGGCAAATTATGATGATTTTATACCTATGCTGAGATTTTTAAAGTGATGTTAAATGAAATGTTGCATCCATGTCGGGGGCTAATTTTTTCATGATTATTCTTGTCTTGTACGTCTCTTCTACATTCGGGGACGAATGTTCCCAAGAGGGAGATATTCAAACGACCCCAAAAAATGCCTAAAATGTGCCTTAGAAGTGCCCAGAATCTTATTTTTCGTATATCTAAAAATCCGTTTGTTATTTTGAAAATCCGACTTCATATTCTTTTTCAAAGGGTCCAAATTAGGGTGACAAGGGTCTAACCTCAAATTTAAAGCAAAGGAATCGAATTATAAAATTTCACTTGGTACAATTTCCAGTGAGGGTCCGCGACCTCTGCGACGCAGAGAGGTGTATTTCCTGCACTGTTTTTCCTAGTCCATCTAGATTTTTCTAATTGTTCGGCCTAAATTTTCCCAAACGTGTTTTTACCTATACTTAGACTTATTTCACCATCATATCACTCTAAACATTCTCCAATACTCACCAAGACATTTAGACAAATATTTGCTCCTAAATTCAAGTCCCAAACTCAAGACTAATCTTAAGGATTTCATCAAGGATCTCACTCAAGCTTCAAGTCTCCAATCTTCTTCAAGGGTTCTCCAAAGTCAAGGTATGTGGTGTTGAACCATTGGGTCCTTCCACCCATGATGCCTAAACCTTCTTTCTACTAATATTTCATGACTTAAAGTTGATTTTATAAGTGGATCTTGTATATTGAGAAATTTATTGCACAGTGATTTTAGTTCATGAAAGTATAGTTGTTTTAGCATGTTTTGAGCTCTAAATCTTGGATCTAATGTTGGATTTGATGAGAAGTTTTGATATGATTGTCTTGGGAGTGTTGCAAGGTGTTGATTGATGGTTTTACTACAGATTTTCTTGCATGATTTCATCTCCAAATTGCATAGTCTTTTACCCCCATTACACACCCAAGGTGTTTGATATAATGTCGGGATGTGGTTTCTTGACGAGTTGAAAGTCCAAAGCATGAGATAATGATATGAATGATGTTTTAATGATAAAATGAGCTTATGTACATGATATACTCTATATAAAGTGTTGCATTAAACTATGACCAATCCGGGGAACTAAAAGCTTGAACAACAGAGGTGGGGGTTTGTACTCATCAACCATGTGAGGGTTTTATACCACACCACCAGGGTGATGGGGTGAGATCATCATCAACCAAGGTAGGGTTTGTACTCATCAAGAGGTGGGGGTTTGTACTCATCAAACCATGTAAGTGGTTTGTACTTCGCCACCAGGGTGATAAGGTGTTATTATCATCAACCATGTGAGGGGTTTGTACCACACCACTAGGGTGATGTTGTGAGATCATCATCAACCGACCAAGGGGTTTATACCTTGGAAATATAGTTGTTCTATGCTTCACTGATGATACCCTATATGAGCATGAGCTACTTAAACATGTTCTACTTATGCATTGATCATATACGTCACATTACTTTATCATGCCTATTGTTTATTGTCATGCATGTTGGCTATGAAGCTTATCTATTGTTGCATTGCATCCCATATACTTAGTACATTCAAACGTACTAATGCATACTCTTGCCTCGTGATATCACCATGTAGGAATCGGCGCTCAAGTTGATCAACTTCCTCCTCCATATGGCTAGAACAGTTCTACTCAAAGCTAGTTGGTGAGTCCTCCACTTTGAGGACTTTAGTCTATGTTTCTATTATATATGTATTGAGACACTTTCTTATGTTCTATTTTGACTATGAGGGTGAGTCCGGTTACTTTTTCTTGGCCCCCGCTCTATCAATGTATTTAGAGGTGTTTGTTGGACAAGTTATGTATCTATGGTATGAGCTTTGACTCCTTGTCTCTTGATGATGTTAATTTGCAAGCTACCCTTAGCCCTTATCCCTTAGTATCATTTTATGTCTTTTACATGCTTCCGCGACAAATAATATGTAATGATAAGTTGAGAGGCTTGTTTGGGGTTCCATCGGGTTCCCTATTCACCGTGTCACGTCTAGGCCCTAGGCTTGGGTCGTGACATCATTTACCCAATTTACTACTCATTATCTTCCTAGTCATGACAAGGATAAATTTCTCACTATAAAAGTGGTGATCTTACTTTGTTTTGGGTGAGAAAAAATAGAAAAGAAAATATAGAGTAAAGAATAATGAGAAGTATTATATTGTGTTTATATTGAGGTTGGTGAAAGAGAGAGTTGAGAGTAAGATAATATTCTAAGCCTTCAACTATATTCACCATAGCAAAGCAAGTAATTTATATGTTGAAGGAAGGTGCTTTTGTGTGGAGCTTTGGACTCTTCAACTAATCTGGAGTTGTTTGAGCCGTACAACTTTGTCGGCTTGTTGTATCATAGAGGGGACAAGTCAGAGATGCACTGCTAGATCAGTGTAAATTATGCCGCAGTGGGCTTGAATCTCCTTAAAGAGAGCGAGATATCCGCGTCTCAGCTTGAATGAAATTTTATTCAGTTTTTGTCATTTTATTTTTAACTGTAATTTATTGTATTTGTGGTATATTACACCATCAATTTTAAGAAGATTAATATTTTTGTTACAGTTTTGAAAAATGCGGATATCAAGATAGGAGATTTCAATATTGTTCCACTTCAACATCGCTCTCTTTAAGAGATGGAAGAGAAGAGATGTAAGTGTAAAGTATATTTCTATTTGCTCAATTCAAGTAGAGAAAAGGGAAAGCGAAAGCTTTTTATCTAATAGTTTTTATAATAAAGTGATATTTCTTTCATGAACATAACGTGATATTTAAATTTTAAAAATAGTGGGGGTTCATGTAATGAAAAAATCATTGAAAAATTGTGTTTTTTTGCATATTTGAGAAATGCTCTAAAAAAAGAGTATTATAGATGCATATATTGATTTTAAAATAAATCACATGTTATTTTTTGCATATGATTTTGTGAGTTTTGGCTCTAACATGTTATTGTAGAAATGATTAGGAAAAAAATATTGAGTAGCCATATTGATATGAAATATTTGATTGAGATAAATTTCATTCTTGTAACAAAAAATACAATAAAACATGGGATAAAATTTTTCTAGTCAGGTCACATTATGTTGAGAAAATTATGAAAGACAACGTTGTTGGTTGTATGAGTATTGCAACTCTTTTGATTCACTTGTGTGAAATGATGTAACAAATAAAGAAGAAGTTTGCTAGCCCAAAAATATGAGATATATGACTAACAACTTGACTTGATATTGTGTTTGCAGTAAAAGTACCAGATGAGAAAAAAGAGACAAGAAAATATAGAGTGAAGAATAATGAGAAGTATTATATTGTGTTTATATTGAGGTTGGTGAAAGAGAGAGTTGACACAAAGATAATATTCTAAGTCTTCGACTATATTCACTATACCAAAGAGAGTAATTTATATGATAGAAGGAAGGTGTTTTTGTGTGGAGCTTTGGACTCTTCAACTAATCCGGAGTTGTTTGAGTCATACAACTTTGTTGAATGGGCTGTTGTATCCTAGAAGGGACAAGTCAGAGATGTACTGCTGGATCAGTATAGATTATGCCGCAGAGGGCTAGAATCTCTTTAAAGAGAGCGAGGTATGTGCGCCTCAACCTGAATGAAAGTTTATTCATTTTTTGTCATTTTATTTTTCGAAAGTAATTTATTATATTTGTGGTATATTATACCATAAAAAAGAATATACGAGTATCAGTAGCCTCGACAAGCTACATCTTCATATCTTATTCCTCTATCTATGAAAAAAAAAAAATAAACAACCTAACACTCTTATGCTGGAGAAGTATCTGATTTTTGTAGTATCATTTGGCATTTGGCATTGTTCCTTCCTCTGATGTACAGATGTAGTACCATATACTTCATCATCAATTCCACATGAAAAGCCATCTTTTTGAATCTAATGCAATTTCTAGTCCTCCATATATCGTGCACCATCAAAGCAAATGCATAGCTCGTTATTTCTGCAAGTCCATCTCTTCTTCTAGCCAACTGATTTATCCATTTCACTTCAACTTCCCAGTCCTGAATTTGTCTTCTATGTCCTAGCCACTGCAACACATTATACCAAAGTCTTCTGGTTACATAACACTTGAATAGCAGGTGCACAAAAGTTTTCATTTGTTGATAGCAGAACACACAATCTGTTGGCACATTTATTCCAATCTTTTGCAGCCTTTCTACTTTCGCTAACATTTTCTGTATTGCAAGCCATAGGATGAATTTGTATTGTGGATATCTTGGATGTAGAGCTAGTTGTTTCCAAGAAACTTTGGGATGAATAGGTAGTAAAGAGACATACATCTTATGGATAGAGTATTTATTTCCAATTTGTACCTGTCCAAATTGATCTAGGAAGTTGCCATGGCTATGCTGTCGATGCATCAAGTGATCTCTGGATGCCAATATCTTCTTCACCACCCATGAAACATTCTTTGGTATCCGTATTTGAGCAACATCTCCATGTTTGATATAGTAGCTATGCACCCAAAGACAATCCTTCTTGACGTTTATATCCCATAAAAGTTTAAGAATAGCTGCACTACTCCAAATACGCAAGTTTATTATATTCAGTCCACCTGCAGCCCCTGGTAAGCAAATGTTTGCCCAAGACACTAAAGCTTTCCTTGAAACTGTTACAGCACCTGTCCACAGGAAGGTCCTACATAAATTTTCTATTGTCTTCATGACCTTCTTAGGTATGAGAAAGATCTGAGCCCAATAAGCTTGGACTCCAAATAATACAGCTTTAATTAGTTGTGATCTTCATGCATAGGATAGTAGCTTTGCTGATCCAGGTGATTCTGGCTGTGATCTTTTTAATGAGGGAGGAGATATGCAGTGATGTTCAAATTTCTAGAATTAAGTGGAACACCAAGGTATATGAAAGGAAGGTTGCCCACATTGAACTTTAAAGTATCCACAATCCCTTGTTTCACTTGATCCTGTACCACAGCAATGTAGATAGAGCTTTTGTCACTGTTGTCTTTTAGTCCTGATGCCTCAGAAAACCTCATAAAAGCAGCATGCATTAGCTTCATCGAGGTGAGGTCTGCCCTGCAGTACATCATTGGCATATCCTTAAAAGCCTCCAATATCTCCTCTTTAGTAATTTCTTGTATAAGATCTCTTTGTTGCATGATTGAGAGGCATGGCCCTTCTCTGATTATCTTAGTATTGACTCCGTTCAGTAGCTTTGGATCTCATTAGTTCCTTAAACACAACAATTAATTCAGTTTCAATTTGTCTTGGTTCAATTAGTTTAGTCCCTTTCTCAGTTTATACGGAGGAGATTGTGTTAAGGCTGGTACTAATCTTCCATTGAGCATGAAAATATTTAGAATTGGAATCACCTTGATCAATCCAGGTAACTCTGACTTTTTGTCCGAGTGCAGACTCTTCAACATTGCTCCATTTTTGAATCTCGTTAAGATATGTCTCTCCTGCTCAATAAGATTCAAATCAAGATTGCATATTTTAAGTCTACTTTGGATATCTTCCAACTTATCTCTCAGAATAAGCAACCTCTGTGCATAAGATGCCATGTAAGCATTAATATGCTTACTTTGTACTTTGAACTTCTTAAGCTTATCGCAGATATGTTCCATAGTATTCACTCTTATTGTCTCTCCATGCCTCCCTCAGTATACCATTAAATTCAGGATGATCCAGCATATTAGAGTAGAATCTTTGTGGTCTAGGATTGACATTATGTTGTTGGCTACATCTGATCAAGATAGGAGAGTTATCTTGCACAGAAGGGTTCAGATACTCCGCTTCCACAAGCCCATACTGCTGCAACCATTGTAGATTCCCAAATGCCCAGTCCGTTGGTTCCATCCTGTTTGTTACACCAAGTATAATGCCAACCAGTTGCTCTAATGGTAGTAAGTTGCAGATTATCTAGGACATTTTGTAGCCCCTGGACCTCTTGTTATGTGACTGGAGATCCTAACCTGTCATCTGATCCAAGTACACTGTTCAAATCTCCACAAACTAACCACGGATGTTTGTACTGTAATGTAATTTGGGTGATGTCATGCCACCAGATGTCTTTTCTCTGTGTTTCATTCCTAGCATAGACAATAGTTACATACAATCTGATCTAGGTCCCTGAATCTTCAAATAGACAGTGAATATATTGTTCATGCACTTGTATAATCTGCATCTTTAAGTGAGGCTTCCACAGTACCTAATTATTACTGTCAGTGTAGTTGTATGCACTCTGCCACCCTTGAGCTATTTTTCTCTGAATTGAAATTGCTCTATGCTCTTTCACTCTTGTTTCAAGACAACCCATTATATCTACTTTATATTTTTTTCAGAAAGAGTTTTAGCTCCTTCTGCTTGTGGCCTTGATTGAGGCTATTATAATTTTGGAGGAAGGCATATAGTCGACAGCACTGTTTCTATGTTCACACATTTGAGTATTAGTCCCAACATTCTTGTCCTGCATTTCGTCCTCTTCGTTCATTTGTTGCTTCCCTTTTCTTTGTGCAGGATCAGATTAAATTGGGGTGGGATTTTTATGCACTGAGTTTCTTCTTGAGTCAGTTTGCCTAACATCAGGTAGTGACTGAGATGGCATCTCAGTGTGAGTTTGAGGTTGCTTTGGTCTCCATATAGTAACCATCTTATTCGTCTTACCGACATTCCATCTTACTTTATCATGAATCTGTTCTGCCCCCATTAGATTCCCCATCTTACCATTCTCTTTAGGTCGATCAGTCTCCACCCTGTCTGAGGAGCCCTTATACCAGCAATCAGAATCCTTATGACCCAATCTAATGCAGTGGTAGCGAAACTTTGGTTTCCATTCATAATCAACCGGTTGTATCCAGGGCCCAGAAGTCGTTTCAACAATTATAGCATCAGGCAAAGTTTTAGAGATATCCACCTCAATGAGAACTCTAGCATACGAGATTTTCTCCCCAATAGCAGCGAATCCATCTGTGTATAGAGGTATTCCGATTGCACTCGCCACTTTGCTTAATGCTTTAACGGACCAATACCCCACAGGCAGACTAGGGAATTTGACCCAAATTGGAATTTGCCTGAACATATAAGCATCAAACACAAACTCCAGTTCCCGATTTTTTAGTATCAGTGGTTTATTGTCATAGAAGTAAGGGCCTGCTTGCATCACTTTCTCCTTCTCAGCTATCGTAGGGAATTTAAAGATATAAAATCCATCGTCATGCCATAATACTTGCGTGTTACTTACAAATCCCCAAACCTTCTTGACATATCCACTCATATGTTCTTCGTATGGATTTCCCCCAATTACATATCCTATCACTGCATTTTCCCATTCCTTAACTTGTAGAGAAATATCCTCCTCTTCAATTCGCACAGTAGGGATCCCCTCTTTTATGACAGGTGGGATAAAGTTCAGAATCTTCCCATTATTTCGATTCCTTTTTACTGCTTCAGGATGTGCAGGGGTAGGATTTGTAGATGTACCAGCATCGGAGAAATGTAGTAGTCTCTTTGGGGTATCCTTCTCAGCTGCATCTTCAAGCTGAATTTCTTCTTCCAAACTACTATCATCATTCTTCTCCTTAATAGATTTGAATTTTGCCGGAAGATAGCTTCCAAAGGTGAGAGGAGGGAGTTGCTACACTTCTCCAGTAGCCGGTGTAACTAATTTGGGTGTGTGCGTAGTTGGTATTTGTCGACGGTGGGCCATCAGAATCCAAGCTCACTACACAATATCTACCTTGCTATTGTGCACTAAGAGATTTTTTCCTTTGCTATCATGCGCCCTATTGGTCCGTGAATGATTCTATGGACATAGAAGCCATCCGTAGAACCTGCCTATCAGTTAATTTCTAGAGTTATTTGGACAATTCTCATTCTTTTAATACCAAATGCTAGGTGGACAAACTCCTAAGACCTATAACAGCCCAAATTCTTCCAAAATTCACATATTCCCTTTCATTCACTCAAAAATCCCAAAGTTCACTCAAGGATTTCTCTCCCAACACCATATTCTTCATTAAGCTAATGTTTCAAGGATTCAAGTCTCATCTTCAAGTTTCAAGGATAAAATCCTATAAAGATTTGGGAATTCACCGGTGGGTTCCTTTCATCAATTCAGTCACAAGAGATCTCAACCTCTTCAATTCCATTTCACTAAGTTCATCTAGAGTATGTGTAAATCTTCAAAGGCTCTTGCCGTTACGGTTTAGTTGATATTATTTTACTTGATTATGCACGAACTTACTAAAGTATATAATTTCTTGTTGATTTTGTATGAACTCATGCATCATGTCCTAGTTTTCATGTATGAACTATGATCATGATTTGACGAAGGATTCATGCATATCTTAAGAAAGTGATGAATTATGTCCTAGGAATGCTTTCAAGTTAAGCATCAATGGTTATGAAAGGTTTTTTTTTACAAATAAAGGTATTGTGAAAGGTTTTCTCACATATTTATGAATTCACAATATTGAAAGGTTTTCTCACATTATATGAATCATGATGAAAGGAGTCATTCTATGCTTATGACTTTATAAAATAGATTAGTAGTTATACCTTCATGTATGTTATGTTTTGACAATTGACTATGCATATTCTGTTGGAATTTAGCTTCCCATGAAGAGGGCTTCGGGGTGGAGGCTTGGTAATGGAGACTCTAGTAGCAACCTCTAGTCCCAAACTAAATGTCCCCATAGGTTGTCTTAATCGACTTAGCTTGTTGATCCACAAATAGCATTTATGATACAATACAAAATCTACCCTTGCAAGTACCTCTCCTTTTCGTGTATAGGAGTTACATTGAATTTCATGTTCTGGCCTGCGTGATCTTAATTTTATCTAGGGTCAACATCCTATATATGAGTAAATTCTATTATGACTTATGCTTTTACTCAATGCTTTCATTATGTATTTTTAATTGCATTTGTCGTGTTTATGTTTTACTACTATGCCTTAAATGAGATTTTATCTTATTTCCTAACTTGGTCAAATTGCAAACCATGATTGAGTCACACTGTACATTCTCCATAGATAGTATATTCCATAGTACTAAATGCATATAATTGTTGACATTGACTCACAATATAGGTGCAAATGATTTTTATCTGGCATGTGGTTAGTATTGTTCGAGCAATTATCAATGTTGGTGAGTCCACATTTTTCGAGGAAGATTTAACCCATTACTTTAGTTTTATATTAAGTCTTCAATTTTAGAGTTCGAGTTAACTAGGACCTATCCTAGTAACTCATGTATGATTAATAGAGGCTATTGGACATGTGTTTATATTCCACGTATGATTGTTGTTTAAGACTTACCGTATTATACCATTGAATTATTTAGACTTTTCTCTCTACTTCAGCTTTAACTTGTTTGTTGCATTCAATATGCTTATGTTATGCTATATGGTTTTCTTGGGGTGCCTTGATATTCTAATACCTTCTTACAATATTTGGATAGCCTCAGGTCGTGACAATGGGTTACCCATTGAAACCCCTAACACCCCTCTAGTTGTTTCCTTGATGTAACCAACTATTCAAGCCCACATATTCTCTATGTTCCTACTGCTTCCCCAGCCTCAACACCTACCATTTTATCCTTAATCTTCTGATATTTGTCCCTAATTAGGGCTTCTAACTAGGGGTGACAATTGGGCAGGTTGGGTCAAATTGAACGAGTTATAATGGGTCAAGACACCAAACACGTCAAGACCCAACCCAACCCAAATTTTATTGGGTCAAAACGAGTTATAGAGCAGGTCAACACCCAACCCGACCCAATTTTTACTAAGTTTTAATTGTTTTATTTTTTTTTAATAATTTAGTACTTAATTAAATTATATTTTTCTTTATTATGGCTATATAAAACATATCAAATTGAAAAAAAATATTTTGAAAATATTTTAACAAGATCTCTCTCGAATTAATTCGGGTTGCATAATAACCCAATTTTAAATGGGTTAAAATGGGTTGGGTTGAGATGGAATGAACTGATAATTGCGCGGGTTATTAACCCGCCCAAACTTCAACGGACTAGGTCGGATTGACCTTAATTTTGCCACCCCAAATTCTGACCAAAACCTCTTTTTCTATTTCATCATGCTGATATCTAAATTCATAACCACAAGATTATGTTGGAATCCTTACATACACCTATGTCAACCTTTCTAGGGAGAAAGTAATTAATTTGAGTCCTAGCCATTGCAACATAAAAGGCCACAAAAATGTTTCTCCCTCTTTTGGAAGCTTTAGTTATCTATGACCAATTTAAAGCATTAATGAATTTTAAAAAGTAAACTCCTATTAAAAAACCTAAAGTCAAATCTGTCATTTTCATCATCTGAAGTGGTCCAGATGTGATTATCGAAATTTTCTTCTATCAAAAATTTTATTGATTTACAAGATACCACTCACTACCTCATCCAACTCCTTCTAGAAATGTTTTTTTCCCTCCCCGTCCAAACCCTAAATTATAGAAATCTCATGTATTATTTTCAAAGAGTTTTGTAACGCCCAGTGAAATTACCGAAGTACCTCTAACGGAGACATGCGCATAACGCGTCTTCCCAAGCTCCAATAGAAAATCCGAGATCCAATTTGCAATCATCATGAAAAATTGAGTGGAAAAATGGTCTCTGTCAGATTTTAGAGCGACCGGATCAAAAGATAATTTTTTGATGCAAACCAAAAAATAGTGTTGATGCGCGCCCAAGGCGGGACACGCCTGGGACGTGCACTTACACTTAATATTTTTGAAAGAATTTTAACAGAAATTGAAAAACTCATTCGAAGAAAGGTTGGAAGAAAATACACTGATCCACGCCTGAAGCGCATCGCGGACCAATGTAAATTCAGAGGCGAATTTTTCTTTTAAATCGAGAAGGGCATTTTGGACTTTTTTGAACCCCTCCCAAGTTTAATAAATGAATATAAGGATCGTTGTCTTCAGATTAAGGGTTTCAAAATCCATTTTTCTTGGCGTTCAAAGTGAGGGTTCTGAGAGAAGAAAAAAAGAGGAGTTTAAGGTTTATGTATTGAGTTTGGAGTTGAGATTCTTGAGAAGATTGGTGTTGGTCTTCATCCCAGGTATGTAAGGCTAACTTAAAACATGGAATTGTTCTTCCATGAGCCCCTTAAGTAAATTAAATTGATTGATGAATGTATTGAGCGTTCAAGTATGGATTTCTTGAGTATTTTCATATAAAGTATGCCTATCTCTTGTAAATATTCATGTTGATGATCATCAAAAATTTAACTTACTACATACATGTTTTATTATGAAGTATTTTATACAACTCCATATGTAATTTGTTAAAGATTGCAAGAATGAATTTAGAAGATGGGTCTAGAGCCTTGATGGTATTAATATGATTGTTGGTTGTGGTCGGGGTCCTGAATTGAGTGTTGATGATAATGTCCATAGAGTCTTAAAGAGTTGGAGATTTAATTCTAAAAGAATGTTTCGAGTCCGAGAGTTGGTTATTGGAGTAATGAGTTGAGTTAAAAATGTCCAATGAGACTAGATGAAGAGTAATCCTGTTGTTTGATGTCTTATGAGCATGTTGAGTTCTGGGAGGAGTATTGAGCACCGAAATGAGTAAGAGTATGTCTCACTCACACTCATTAACTACATGGACAACGTAAGAGAGGATTAAACTGTAAAATCAGATGTTTCCTTAGTCCCAAAACAGGACTTGATGTTCTTTTTTTGTGGATCCATAGATGGGACGTCCTTTACCCCGGAAAGGTAATGGAATGATGTGCAAAAACATTGTTTCATTATATCATCACCAACTTATAGGTGATGTTTGTCGGTTAGAGAAACTTCCAGATAGGTTCCACACTGATAGTACTCTAATGTTGATGTGATGGGATGAGTCTTGATTGATGTTGACGAGTTATTGTCTACTCTTTATCCTGAGCTGAGATGAGTATCTTATGAATTGATGTTATTACTTGATATCCTGTTTATATTGTTTACATTCAGTCATTTTACATATCGTACGTTCCACGTACTGACGCCATTTGGCGCTGCATCATTTTATGATGCGAATACAACAGATAAAGGACTTCAGCATACGAATCATTGAGGTCCAGAGTTCCATAGTTCCAGAGATTGGTGAGTCCTCCCCTGTATTTGGAGGATACCGTTTATTTCCTTTCAGATGATTTGAGTTTATTTCTTTTGAGTTTGTGGTAGCCATGGCCTGTTATAGTACCTTCTCAGACATTTAGAGTAGACGCTTTATAGACCTTGAGCCGAGTATTGTTGAGTATTGCATTTCTTCTAAACTGAATCTATTTTGGAGATTATTTCTGACATCTACATCCTTTTTCTTAATGTTTTATTGAGTATTCTTCCGCTGTTAAGAAAGATATGATGATGAGGCCAGGTGGTTCTCTTGGGGACATTGCCAAGGGCACCCTTCTAGGGTGTGACAAACTTGGTATCAGAACATAGAGTTCAAGTGTCCTAGGGAGTCTATGAAGCTGTGTCTAGTAGATTCTCTTTTTATAGGTGTGTTGTGCACCACACTTCATAAGTAGGAGGCTATAAAGTCGTGTGTAGTAGATTCTTTTTTATGGGTATATTATGTATCACACTTCATAAGTAGGAGGCTATAGCACATTAGGAATGGTTACCCTTCTTTTGTATTCTGAGTTGGTGAGATAGAGTTTAACTCTATGAAAACTCTTTTCTAATTCGTGCATGACACGTTTGCAGATCATTCCTCCTAAACGTATTGCTGCCCAAAGAGATGTTTCAACTCCAACAGCTGAGAATCCCCCACCAAAGGTCCCTACCCAGACCGGGATATGGAGCGGGGTCGGCCTGCTAAAATTGCTGAGGTTCCACAAACACCTCCTACACAGTCAGCCTCCACCACAAAGGCAGACATTAGGGGTGCAATTACTATGCTCACTCAGCTAATGGCCTCCCAGAACAATAGTCGAGGTCCATAGGCCCCTAGCTCCAGCTCTCAAGAGCCCACTGCTGCAACCAAGCTCAGAGACTTTTTGAGAATGAACTCACCAATTTACACAGGTTCAAAAGTTAAGGAGCACCCACAGAACTTTATCGATGAGATGTGCAAGGTTTTGAGGGCAATGCATGCGACTGAGGTTGAGAGAGTCAAGCTTGCCTCCTATCAGCTTAAAGATGTCGCCAATGTCTGGTATAACTAATGAAAGGATAGTCAAGGTGAAGATGCTGAACCGGCTGAGTGGGATAAGTTTGAGGCTGCTTTCCTTGATCACTTCTTTCCCCAAGAGTTGATGGAGGCAAAGGTTGATGAGTTCATAAACCTTAAGCAAGAGGAGATGACCGTTAAAGAGTACAACCTCAAGTTTATTAAGTTTTCTAGGTATGCTCCAGAGATGGTCCAGGACATGAGGGCAAAGATGAGAAAATTTGTGTCTGGATTGGGCAGGCATGTGAAGAAGGAGTGCAAAGCAGCATTGCTGATCCCAGGTATGGATATCTCGAGGATTATGGTTTATGCCCAGCAAAACGAGGATTATATGAGAGAGACAGAGAATAGCATCTAAGCAAGAAAGCCAAGTTAGCAGGGCATGAGCCTAGCCAGTAGTAGGAGAATAAGGGTGATAAATCTTACTTTCAAAAGAGGTCTTCCAGTTATGCACCCTCTGCAGTGTGTGCACCCGTCCAGCAAAACAGGTATGATCAGAAGTCTTATGGTCACCAAAATTTCTGGGTTTAGGGTTCTCAATCCCAGGTTAGTGTGACCCAAGGTTCAAAGGGAAAGCCATTCTGTGGCAAGTGTGGTAGACTGCACCTAGAGGAGTGTCGTGAGGGCACAAATGCTTGTTATAAGAATGGACAGAACAGTCACTTCCAAGATGAATTTCCTATGAGAAGATGAGGTGATGGAAGTAATAACGCATAGTCCTTTACAGCACTCCCAGCTGGCAGTCATCAGTGGGGTACCATTATGGGTGCAGGAGGAGGAACAAAAAATTTTGTGCAATGGATAATCGGTAGGACCAGGAGGTGGCACCAGATGTCATTATGGTTATGCTTCGAGTCTTTACTTTTGATTATTATGCATTGCTTGAACTAGGTGCCACTCTAACTTTTGTGACTCCCTATGTGGCTAATAGGTTCATGATTCTTCCAGAGTATTTGCTTGAGCCCTTTTTTGATTCCACTCCTACTGGTGGCTCTATTCTACCTGAGAGGGTCTATAGAGATTATGTAGTACCCATCTATCATAGGGATAACTTTGCTGACTTGGTAGAGTTGAAGATGGTGGATGTTGATGTGATCCTTGGATGGATTGGCTACATGCCCATTATGCCTCCTTTGATTGTAGGACCCTAATTGTTAAGTTCCACTTCCCTAATGAACCAGTCCTAGAGTGGAAGGGGAGTTATGTTGCACCTAAGGGCAAGTTTATTTCCTATATTAGAGTCAGAAAGCTAATATCTAAGGGTTGTATTTACCATCTCATGTGAGTTAAGTCTGATGATGTTGAGCCTTCTACTCTGGAGTAAGTCTCGATTGTAAATGAGTTTCCTGAATTTTTTCCTAAGGGTCTACCTGGAGTCCCTCCTAATAGGGAGATTGGCTTTGGGATTGATATTCTCCTTGATAAAACCTAGCCTATCTCGATTCCACCTTATAGGATGGCTCCTGCTAAATTGAAAGAGTTGAAGGAGAAATTGAAAGACTTGTTAGAGAAGGGCTTCATAAGGCCAAGTGTTTCTCCTTGGGGTGATCCTATCCTATTCGTGCGTATGGGTATCTCAGTGTGTGTATAGACTATAGGCAAATGAAAAAGGTCATAATAAAGAATAAGTATCCTCTCCCTAGGATAGCTGATCTATTTGACCAACTTCAGGGTGCCACTTGCTTCTCCAAGATCGACCTCAGATCTGGTTACCATCAGTTGAAAGTGAGAGAATGTGGTATTCCAAAGACAGCCTTTAGAACAGGGTATGGCCATTTTGAGTTCTTGGACATGTTCTTTGGGTTGACTAATGCACCTACAACCTTCATGGACTTCATAAATAGAGTATTTAGAAAGCACATTGACATGTTCATGATTGTATTTATTGATGATATCCTAGTATACTCTAAGGATGAGGAGGAGCATGCCAATCATCTTAGAGTGGTTTTACAAACTCTCAAAGACCATGAATTGTATGCAAAGTTCTCGAAATGTGAGTTTTGTCTCAAGTCAGTGGCTTTTTTATGTCATGTTGTCTTGAGCCATGGTATTCGAGTGGATGCCCAGGAGATTGAAGCCATTAAGAACAGGCCCAGACTGACCTCTCCAACAGACATAAGAAGTTTCTTGAGGTTTGCAGGCTACTACCTCAGATTTGTTGATGGGTTTTCTTCCTTATCTGCACTATTGACCAAGCTGACTCAGAAAAATGCCATGTTTCAGTAGTCTGATTAATAGGAGAGAAGTTTTCAAGAGTTGAATACTAGACTGCCTACAACACCAGTTTTGACTTTGCCCAATGGGACAGAAGACTTCGTGATATATTGTGATGCATCTAGAGTTGGACTGGGTTGTGTGCTGATGCAGAGAGGGAAGGTGATAGCCTATGCTTCTAGAAAACTTAAGATTCATGAGAAGAACTATCTGACTCATGATCTCGAGTTGGAAGCAGTGGTGTTCACACTTAAGATCTGGCGCCACTACTTGTATGGAGTGTATGTGGATGTTCTCATTGACCACAAGAGCTTGGAATATGTCTTCAGTCAAAAAGAGCTCAACCTGTGGCAGAGAAAGTAGCTGGAATTGCTCAAGGATTACAACATGAGCATTTTCTACCACCCAGGTAAGGCTAACATTGTTGCTGATGCTCTTAGCAGGTTATTTATGGGTAGCACTGCTTTTGTGGAGGAAGGGAAGAATGATTTGGCTAAGGAAGTGCACAGATTGGCTCAATGGGGAGTACAACTTGAAGAAGATAATGAATAGAGGGTCAATGTTCAGAATAGGTCTGCTTCGTTTCTAGTGTTAGAGGTAAAGGAGAATCAAGACCAAGATCCTGTCCTACTCCAATTGAAAGAAGCTTTCCATAAGCAAAAGGTGATGGTCTTCTCCAAAGGGGAAGTTAGGGAGTTGAGATACTAGAGCAAGTTATGTGTGCCCGAAGTTGATTGTATTCGATAGAGATTTATGGCTGAAGCTCATAGCTCCATATATTCTATTCATCCTAGGTCTACCAAGATGTACCATGACATGAGGGAAGTCCATTGGTGGAATAGGATGAAGAGGGATTTTGCTGAGTTAGTATCTAAATTCCCAATTTTAGTAGGTCAAGGGTTGAGCATCAAAGACCATGTTGATTGGCTCAGAGCTTTGAAATTCTTGAGTGGAAGTGGGAGATGATAAACATGGACTTCACTACCAATTTACTAAGGTCCCGAAAGCAACATGATTCGATATGGGTGAGCCCACTTCTTGGTAGACAAGACAACTAATACTGCAGAGGAGTATGCTAAGTTATACATTCGTGAAATTGTGAGGTTACATGGGGTTTCGTTGTCTATCATCTCAAATAGAGGAGCTCGATTCACCTCCCAATTTTGGAGATCTTTTTGGAAGGGATTGGGTACTAAGGTAAATCTGAGTATAACCTTCCACCCTCAAACAAATTGTCAAGTAGTGCACACTATTCAAACATTGGAGGATATTTAAGGGCTTGCGTCCTTGACTTCAAAGGGAATTGGGATGATCACTTGCCATTGATCAAAGTTGCGAATAACAATAGTTATCATGTAAGTATCCAAATGGCCGCTTATGAAGCTTTGTAAGGGAGAAGATGTAGATCACCGATTGGGTGGTTTGAGGTTAGGAAAGCTGAGTTGATTGGTCTTGACTTTGTCCACCAATCTATGGAGAAGGTGAAGGTTATTAGGGAGAGATTGAAGACTTCCTAGAGCTGCTAAAAGTCTTACACCGATGTGAGAAGTAGGGATTTAGAATTTGACATAGATGATTGGGTGTACTTGAAGGTGTCACCTATGAAGGGTGTCATGAGGTTTGGAAAGAAAGGAAAGTTGAGTCCTCGCTATATCGGTCCTTATCAAATTGTGAGGAGAATTTGGAAGGTTTCTTATGAGTTAGAATTACCTTCCGAGTTAGACAGGATTCATCCGGTGTTCCACATTTAGATGCTGAAGAAGTGCTTGGGAGACCCTACTTTAGTGATCACTGTTGAGAGTACCAGAGTAAAGGATAGCCTGTCCTATAAGGAAATTCCCATCCAAATCCTCGGTCGTCAGGTTCGTAAGCTGAGGAACAAAGAGACAACCTTCGTCAAAGTTCTGTGGCGGAAGCAATTCGTTAAGGAAGCTACATGGGAAGCTGAGAAGCTATGAGAACCAAATATCTGCATGTATTTATGCCAAATGATGATGATGTCGAAGGTAATGTTCCTATCCTTAACTTAATCGGTGTTTCCATTTACGAGTTAATGTGCTTATTCTTGAGTCTGAGTAGAGTTATAGAGGTTGATGAAGAGTTGAGAGTTTGAGTTGTCGAGCAAGTATTGAGATGAGTCTTGAATCTTCTCATGCTTTATTTCCACCTACACTTATCATTCGAGGACAAATAATCTCAAGGGGCAGATAATGTAATGCTCGGTAAAATTCTCGAAGACCCCTAAAGGAGAGACGTGCGCATAACGCGTCTTCCCAAGCTCCCATGGAAAGTTTGAGACCGAATTTCTGATCAACAATAAAAATTAAGCGGAAAAATGGTCTCGGTCGGATTTTAGAGCGACCGATTCAAAAGATAATTTTTCAATGCAAACCAAAAAATAGTATTGATGCGTGCCCAAGGTATGACGCGCACTTACACTTATTTTTTTTAAAAAAATTTGACAAAAATTGAAATACTCATTCGGAGAAAGTTTGGAAGAAAATACATCGATCCGCGCCTGAGCGCGTCATGGACCAGTGTAAATTTCGAGGCAAATTTTACTTTTAAATAGGGAAAGGCATTTTGGACCTTTCCCAAACCCTCCCAAGTTTAATAAATGAATATAAGGATTGTTTTCTTCAGATCAAGGGTTTCAAAATCCATTTTTCTTAGCGTTCAAAGTGAGGGTTCTGAGAGAAGAAAAGAAAAGGAGTTTAAGGTCTTGAGTTTGGAGTTGAGATTCTTGAGAAAATTGGTGTTGGTCTTCATCCCAGGTATGTAAGGCTAACTTAAAACATGGAATTGTTCTTCCATGAGCTTCTTAAGTAAATTAAATTGATTGATGAATGTATTGAGCGTTCAAGTATGGATTTCTTCAGTATTTTCATATTATGCTTATCTCTTGTAAATTTTCATGTTGATGATCATCAAAAAAATTTAACTTACTACATACATGTTTTATTATTAAGTATTTTCTACAACCCTATATGCTATTTTGTTAAACATTGCAAGAATGAACTTAGGAGATGAGTCTAGAGCCTTGATGGTATTAATATGCTTGTTGGTTGTGGTGGTAGTTCTGAATTGAGTGTGTTGATGATGATGTTGATGAGATTGATGTCGTTAGAGTCTTAAAGTGTTTGAGATTTAATTTTAAGAATGTTCTGAGTTCGGGAGTTGATGATTGGAGTAATGAGTTGAGTTAAAAATGTCCAATGAGACTAGATAAAGAGTAATCTTGTTGTTTGATGTTTTGTGAGCATGTTTAGTCCTGCGAGAAGTATTGAGCACCGAAACGAGTAAGAGTAAGTCCTGCTCACACTCATTAAATATGTAGCCAGCGTAGGAGAGGATTGAAGCATAAAATCGAATGTTTTCTTAGTCCCGAAAGAGGACTTGATGTTCTTTATTTGTGGATCCACAGATGGGATATCCTTTACCCGGCAAGGTAATTGACGGAAGCGGCAATGACATTATTTTGTTGTATCATCACCAGCTCATAGGCGATAGTTGTCAGTTAGAGAAACTCTCAGATAGGTTCCACACTGATAGTACTCTAATGTTGATGTGATGGTATGAGTCTTGATTGATGTTGATGAGTTATTGTCTACTCCTTATCCTGAGATGAGATGATATCTTATGAGTTGATGTTATTCTATGATATCCTGCCTATATTGTTTGCATTTAACCATTTTACATGTTGTACTTTCCATGTATTGACGCCATTTGTTGGTGCATCATTGTATGATGCAAATACAACAGTTAGAGGACTTCAGCAGATGAATCGTTGAGGTTAGAGTTCCATAGTTCCAGAGATTTGTGAGTGCTCCCCTGCATTCGGAGGATACAATTTATTTCCTTTCAAATGATTTGAGTTTATTTCTTTTGAGTTTGTGGTAGCCATGACCTATCATGATACCTTCTTAGATGTTTAGAGTAGAGGTTTCATAGATCTTGAGCCGAGTATTGTTGAGTATTACATTTCTTCTAGAGTAAATCTATTTTGGAGATTATGTATGAAATCTATGTACTTTTTCTTAATATTTTACTGATTATTATTCCGCTGTTGAGAAAGATATGATGATGAGGCCAGGTGTTCTCTTGGGGAATCAACAATGGTTTTTCAAGTGCTGGCCATGCCAAGGGTATCCTCCTGGGGCGTGACAAGTTTCTATTTTTGAATGGACATTTTGTAAACTAGTGTTCTTCTATTTATAGCATTCCCGATTTAGGGGTCTTCAAGAAGAAAACAATGGTTGTAGACAACATGGTGATAAAAGATGACACTTTCGACCTGAATCTTAAGCAAATTGTGGATAATACCAATAACTGCACGAAGAGGGGTAGAACTCAAATTACTCATTACTACCGTAGAGGGAAACCAAGTAGTAGATCATCTTATTAAATTAAACTTGCTTGAAGAAACGATCAAAATTTGATGATCCATTCCTTCAAACATCTTTTTAGAAAGGCTAAGGATCTATTTCAACTTGATAAATGTCATTTTTTATCACTCTCATTCTATGAAATAAAACCATGGAGAAAGAACAACAACGTACAAATAAAACATTGAGTTGGCAGATGAGAAGAGGAAGTGGAGAACCAGACAACGGGTTGTGTAAACAATGTCATGGTGGAACACAAGACAACTACTTTGAAAAAAATAAATGTATAACGTTAAAAGCATGATGGAAAAACTCTATGCAATTAAATCTGAAACTTTTTGGAAATCTTCTTTCAAAACCACACATTTTTATGTTAGCAAACTTTCATAATTTTGCCAAACAAACTAAAATTTAACTAATCAAACAAATATGAAGTCTCAAAATGTAGTCTATTAATATAAAAAGATAATACGAATAGCATCTTTCACATTCTTAAGATTTTCCTAATTCACAAAGAAAGAACACATCATCCTTCAAATATTTGTCTAAGTTTAAATCTCCAAAACATAAAGGAACAATGTGAAACTAAATCATCATAAATTTTAATCTAAGAAATCCAATGCTACTCTGATTTGTAAAATTGTAGAGCTTAAAAGATTATGAACAAAAGCCACTACCTCAGCAAGTTGTTCCTGGGACACTGAATTATTATTGGCGCAAATTAACTTTTGAAAAGCTATGGTCAAGATAGAACCATCATATGCATTTTCATAATTTTTAGTTTGTTTGGCAAAATTATGAAAATCGTCTTCCGTAAAAATGTGTGGCTTGCTTCTAGCAAAATCTGTTAGATGTATTGGACAAATTACTCTGGAAAGTGCTGCCATTTTTGGTTTCTTTTTGGGAGCTGAAAGCTTGATATACTGTGGAAAGTCATATTAAGCTTTTCTTTGGTCCATTTAGTGGTGGAGCCTTGTGCTTGATGTAGCTGGATTAGTCCAGCTAGTCAAACACGAGACAAGAATGATTAAGAATTGAGAGTAGATAGTTAAACAAATAGAACATGTATTCTAGGCATTGTCTCGTATGTTATCATGCCAATTTCTTGATTGACAAATATGAATTTCTTGATTAGTTTAATATTTTCTTTTTTGCGACAATATTAAAAGAAAAATTTATTTTACAAGTGGAGTTTCGGGAGTATAGTGTCCACTTGTAAAATAGATTTTTCTTTTAACACTGTCGCAAAAAGAAACACATTGAACTAATCAAGAAATTCATATTTGTTAATCAAGAAATTTGGCATGACAACATACAACCCAATGCCTAAAATACATTTTCTAATTGTTTAACTATCCAATCTCAGTTCTTAATCATTCTGGTCTCAAGTTCTTAATCATTCCTGTCTCGTGTTCGACTAGCTAGACTAATTCAGCTCCACCAAGAACAAGGCTCCACCACTAAATCGACCAAAGAAAAGCTTAATACGTCTTTCCACACTGTATCAAGCTTCCAGCTCCCAAGACAAGACAAAAAATGGTTGCACTTCCCAGAGTAGTTTGTCCAATGCATCTAACAGATTATGCTAGAAGTAACCCACACATTTTTACTAATAAGATTTTCATAATTTTGCCAAACAAACTAAAAGTTATGGAAATGTACAAGATGGTTTTATCTTGACCATGGCTTTTCAAAAATTGATTTGCGCCAATAATAATTTAATGTCCCAGGAACAACTTGCTGAGGTAGTGGCTTCTGTTCATAATCTTTTGAGCTCTACAATTTTACAAATCAAAGTAGCATTGGATTTCTTAGATTGAGGATTATGATGGTTTAGTTTCAAGTTGTTCCTTTATGTTTTGGAGATTTAAACTTAGACAAATTTCATAAGGATGATATGTTTTTTCTTTGTGAATTATAAAAATCTTAAGACCGTAAAATATGTTATTCATATTATCTTTTTATATTGATAGACAAAATTTTGAGACTTCATATTTGTTTGGTTAGGAAAATCTTCTATATTGATCGAGAGAAAAAGGACTAACAGATTCTACTAGAAGCAAGCCAAATTGAAGTTGATTCACTCCTGTAAAAAAATTGGTGAAATTAAAATGTAATTAGAAAGCACTAAGAAGTCACCAAGTCAAGTTCAGTCAGATCAAATAGATCCTCTCAAAATTAGTTCTCAAATGTCTCTCGTTTCTATTTCACAAGATCCTCTTTTAAACCTACATGTTTTACTTGTGTAAATGTACACACAAATCCGTCAATTGGAGAAAGTTATCTACTGGTAATTGATATGGGTGCTCTAGAAATATACCAGGAAAGAAAGAAAATTTCAAATTCTTAGACAAATGATGGTACTAATGTAAAATTTGGTGATAATGATATATGTGGAGTAGTCAGAGTTAGATCAACCACCAACAACCCCTCATGCGACTTAACCAAAGTATTCTTAGTTGATGGGCTAAAGCATAATTTGCTCAACATAAGTCAACGATGTGATATTGTCTTTAAGTATTGTTTAATACTAAACAACATAGTATCAGCAATCTAGCAAAATAATCACTATCATTACAAGTTACTAACAAAAAACTTTTGCTGGATTGAAGTCTCTTTGATCATTTCTGTAATACCTCAAAAGTTAGCATAAGAAAGAAAAGTTGCAAAAATTTTGCTGATATAGAGTTTACAAGTCATACTACAGCTCGTTAATGGTTCCACGGGGCATTAAACGTTTTTGTGGATCCTGCTAGATATTTCAAAAAATTGGGCACGAAATCATGAAAAGGGTTTATAGGGTTGTTCAAGGAACTATGGCTTATAGAAAGAGGTCATATATAGAAGTAGTTCTTAAGTTTGGGAAAATGAGAATTCTCTAAATGTTTTATATAAACTAGTAGAATGGGTCATAGCACTATGTACGAGTCATAGAAAGGGCCTATAAAACAGCACAACACTTAAAAAGTATTTTGAAAAAGGAGCAGGATCTACAAAAGGTTTTTACAACTCGTAGAAGAAACTACAAGTCATAGATAGGAGCCAGTGAAAATAGACCAAAATACATAGTTGCGGTAATTTTTCTATGGACCAAAAGGATGGTCTGTAGAAATTTTATGGCTTGTAAAAGTCCAACCGTACAGAATCTCAAAAATTCTAGATTTGATGTTAGAAACCACAAGAGGGATTCTATGGACCGCAGAATGGACTATGATTTGAAGATCCTAGCGTAAATCCATCCCTCAATTTTTAAATGAGGGATATTTCAGATATTTCCTATTCTTCTGACCCCTAAACTACATTGTTTCAGACCTACAAACCATGATTTTAGAAAGATTCACCTGTTATTTCTATTTCAAGTTACTCTCCCAAAGAAATAGGACTGCAGATACTCAACAGTCAACTCATGAAAATCATGAGTCAATTACTAAAGTTGAAAAATAAAATGTTCCATGAAAATGGAGATAAAACATAAGTTTTTCAAATGATTTTATCATTGGTGATTTAAATGAGAAAAGGTAAACAAGAGTTTCTTTAAGGAGCAAACATAAATAGCTCTCACATCTCAAATGGAAATCAATCACATAAATGAGGCAGGGAGGATGAATCCTGGATACACGCCATGAAAATAAGCTTGATCGATTCGACAGAAATCAAGTTTGGGTCGTTAGTAAAATACCAAACAGCTGCTAAATCATTGGAACAAAATGGGTATCTCAAAATAATCTAAAAGAAGAAGGTAAAATAATTAGAAATGAAGTGAGACTTTTCACT
>JAABOM020071317.1:0-36670 GCA_011800125.2 Solanum clarkiae | reverse complement strand
CTCCAAATATTTATCTATAACATAGTAGGTGATAAAACTAGCATTAGCAGTCAATAGATACATCTTGGCAGCCCAATTGCATAAAAAAATAACATACGGGCAGCAAGCGGGTAGTTATAAACCCGAGCGTATTCTTTCAACCTTTCCACCCCTAATCGCATTTTTAATACACATTATTACATACATATCATGTGCAGCCTGTTTTAGTGCTACAACAGCCTTATAACAGCCCACAAAGCATAGGACATAACAATTCGATGCAATATACAAATAGGTGGCATAACGTCTAGGCAAATTTCTAATCACATCGGTCTTTTTAGGATCTACACACCACATGCCCTAGGAAGGCAACCTCCTTCAACCAAAATTCACACTTTTCACATTCAGCATACAATTTCTCCTCCCTTAATCCTTGCAACACAACCCTCAAATGAGCCCTATGCTCCTACTTACCACGAGAATTGATTAAAATATCATTAATGAAGACCATAACATACGAATCAAGGTAGGGTTTGAAGACCCTATTCATAAGGTCTATGAAGATGGCCGGTGCATTGGTCAACCCAAAAGACAACACAATAAACTCATAATCCCCATGTCTAGTCCGGAAGGCCGTCTTGGGTATATTACACTCCCTCACCTTCACTTGATGATACCTCAACCGAAGATCAACCTTAGAGAAATGGTTAGCCCTTTGGAATTGGTCAAACAAATCATAGATCCTTGGAAGAGGATACCTATTCTTCATGGTGGCCCTATTGAGTTGCCAGTAGTCAATACATATCCTAAGTGACCCATCCTTCTTTTTCACAAACAACACTGGTGCACCCCAAGGCAATGGCTAGGCCTAATGAAACCCTTCTGCAACAAGTCCCTCAATTACTCATTTAACTCCACCGGGGCCATACGGTAAGGGGGAGTAGAAATGGGTTGAGTATCAGGAAGAAGATCTATACCAAAATCTATTTCCTTTTCGGGAGGGACACGGGGAAGGTTATTTGGGAAGATATCAAGAAACTCATTTACAATAGCGGCCGACTCTATGGGAAGGACTTTAGACTCCACATCTCTAACCCTCACAAGATGGTTAAGATACCCCTTAGAGATCATCTTACGGGCTTTAATGTAAGAGATAAGCCTACCCTTGACCAACACATCTTGACTCTCCCACTCAAGGACGGGTTCATTTGGAACTTAGAATTTGACCCTACGGGTTCTACAATCAATAGAAGCATAGTAGGCATGCAACCAAGCCATCCCAAGAATGACATCAAAATCAATCATGTCCAACTCAGCAAAATAACATGGCCACACTTTATGTAAGATGCAAATAAGACAACTTCTATAAACTTTTCTAGCAACAATAGATGTACCAGTAGTAGTAGACACCTGATATGACTCATACAACAACTCGGGGTCAACATGAAACTTTTTGGAAACAAATGGGGTAAAAAATAGTGGCACCCGAGTTAATCAATGCATATACATCAAAGTCAATGATTTTCAACATACCGGTAACAACATCGGGGGATTTTTCAACCCCTTGCCACCCATGCAAAGTATCAAACCGGTTGTGCAAAGGGCACCATCTTGTCGGCCACCTCTCCCCAAAGGGATGACATTAGCACCTTAAAGATAAATCTCCTTAACTTTGTTTTGATTCCAAGGGCAATGTATTGCCTTATGTCTCATTTCTCCACAATCATAGCAAGCACCGGTATCCCTCAAGCATGGGCCACCATGTCCCTTACCACGCTTCTGACAAATATCAATAGGAGCCACACTCCTACCATCTTGGGCCCTCAGAAAATCATTTGCAACCCTACTTGGAAATGCATGAGGAGACCATTGGCCCTGTTAGAATCAGCCACTCCTTTCGAAGTTACCCTCAAAATGGGCCCTTTTGGCCTCATGACCCCTTCTCTTCCTTAATTTATCCTCTTCCATTTGTTCGGCGTAGGTCATCAAACAGAACACGTCCATGTCACTAATTAACATAGTGGACTGGCATTCTTCACTAACCAAGTCGGGGATACCCATAAGAAATTTGTTCGTTCTTGACCTTGGGTCGGCAATCAAGTGAAGAGAAAAATTTGAAAGTTGGGTGAACTTGTGGGAATACTCCCTCACACTCATGGACCCGTGTCTCAAATTTATAAATTCCACCAACTTGGCTTCCCTAAGTTCAAAGGGGAAAATTCGATTAAGGAAAGCCACCTTGAACTCCCCCCAAAGCACCACATAGTTAACTCCATTTTCTTCCTTCCATTGGTATACCATATTTGTGCTACCCCTTTGAGTTGGTAAGCTGCCAACTCCGGCTTATCTTCCGGCCTCACACTCATAATAGACAAAATCTTGTAAACTTCATCATTGAATTCTTGAGGATTCTCACTCACCTTTGATCCATGGAATTTTGGGGGATTCATTCTCGTGAATTTTCTCACTCGAGAGGCCAGTGTAGGAGCATGAGGGGCTTGGGCCCCTTGATTGGCTTGATTGGCCACCACTTGTGCAAGCAAGGTGAGAGCATCCCTAAGATCTCCATTGGCTAGTTGCTCCTTAGGTGTACTAGCTCGTCTTCCTGTTATGTTAGGCATGATCTAGCATAGCAAAGAACAAATGTTAGGAGAGGAAAGCTTACTTCAACTCTATAGCACGACTTAGAACATAAAGAAGGGGAATAATCCTTAAAACGTCTCATAGCCTCCTATTCAAAGTTGTGGTGCACAACACAACCATGAATAAGACTCTAATAAATGTGGTGTGTTGGATTCTGAGGATCTAATAACCTAGTGCTCTGATACCATCTTTGTCACGACCCAAGCCAAGGGCCTAGATGTGACCAGTGAATAGGAAACCTGAAGGAACCCCAAACAAGCCTTATAACTTATCATTATACATCCTTGGTCGCCTAAATAATTAAATAACATTGAGAAACAGACATAAATAAGGGAATTTGGGACTAAGGGTAAACCTTCATATCATAACATCAACTAACAAGAGAGTCAAGATTCATTACTTAGATAAATATCATGTCCAACAATACCTCTACTACATAGGTAAGAGCGAGGCCCAAGACAATCAATCGGGCTCACCCTCATAGTCAATACATAACCAAAAGAAAGATAGTCTTAATACATAGCAAGAGTTCATAAGTAATGTCCTCGAAGTGGAGGGTTCACCAATAAGCTCGTAGAATAACCGAACTAGCCAAGTGGAGGAGGAGGATCAAGCAGTGCACCGATTCCTACATGGTGACATCATGTAGGCATAGAGTATGCATTAGTACATCTGAATGCACTAAGTATATAGGATGCAATGCAACAATTAGTAATTTCATAATTGAAATACATAAGCATAGGCAATGATTAGTATATACCAATATGGCATGTATGAATGATGCTTGAAGTAAAGTCATACTTAATATGAGTGTAAGGAGAGACCATAATAGTGCAATTCAAGTCCTACCACCTCTTTGGATAGGTGAATGAGGTATGAACCCCTTCATGAGGTTGTTGGAGTAAAACCTCACAAACAAGGTTGATAGAGTACAAACCCTCCAACGGGGTTGATGGGTACAAACCCCCAACAAGGTTGATTAGTACAAACCACCAACAAGGTTACCCGAGTCTACTACCCTATGAATTAGGTGATAAAGTGACTAACCCCTCAACAAGGTTACCAGAGCCTACAACTCCCTGGCTAGGCTTGGTCATCCCCAATACTATAGAGATAATATAATATCTATGCACTCCTTTCAGCATCATATACATATATTTCCATTCACCATCATTTCATCATCATTCGATCATCATTTCATCATCATTCTATCATCATTTCATCATCATAAAGTCATTTAACTCATAAGAAAACCATTGGACCTTCAATTCCTGAAGAACCCATAACCAGACATTTTATCAAACACTTAGAGGATGTGTAATGCTAGTGTAAAACCTTGCAATTCAAGAGTGAAATCATGCTAGAAAATTCTATGTAAAGCCTTGAATAAATACTTAGTAATATCCTCAAACAATATACATCAAAATCCTTCATCAAATCTTACAATATATCTTAGATTCATAGCTCTAAACATAGTAAAAAATTCACAATTTCATAAGCCCAACATAGTGTACCGTGATTTTCATAATAAATAAGACCCATGAGTAAATAATCTTTAAATCATGAAATTTAGGATAAAAGGAGGCTTGGGTATCATGGGTGGAAGGAACCTATGAAAGGAACCCACATACCTTAGTTTTAGAGATGAACTTGGTGAAGATTGGAGATGGAGATTTGAAGCTTGAGTGTAATCCTTATGAATCCAAAAATAGTTTTGAGACTTGAGTTTAGGAGTAAAATATTTGGCTAAGTGTTTGAATGAGTATTGCGGAATGTTTAGAATGATATGAGGGTGAAAATGACTAATTATAGGTATATCCACGTTTAGAACACTTAGGCCCAAGACTTAAAAGTCTTGGATAGAAGTCAAAACTGGAAAACTTTAACACTAGTGTGTGCCCTTGGCACGTCACGCCAGGGGCACGAAAAGCTTTTTGGAATTTGAATTTTTGGAATTTCAAATTTTGATACGATTTCTCTAAAATCGGGGTCATTCCTTTTTTCCCCTATTTGTGACCCCTTGAACAAGAATATGAAGTCAAATTTTTGATATCTCGCAAGGATATTGAGATATATGGAAATTACGATTCCAGGAAATTTTGAAGCACATTTTCGAGCACTTTTTAGGGTCATTACATTATCCACTTTTAGTCTCATCGAAAAAGTGAAGCCTAATTTAAACCTTCCAAAGAGTGTGGTGACAATTGGGCCATTTCTTTAATTCTGAATGTGTATTTAGGGTATTCCTTTGGCTTAAAAGTTTAGGTCCTTCACATTACCACCTATTGGCAGCCTTACTATCCTTAGGTTCTATCCAAAATTATATATATCTTATATGACATGCCACCCTATATATATATATATATAGAAGATGAGAACACGGGGTCTCACATACTAGTAGTGTATGCCCAACACTAGGAGTCTAGTCAATCCCTTAACTTCACTTTATCCAAAGATCCAAAGAAGTAGAAGAAGAATGGCCCAATAAAATGCTAAAATCATATGTAATCCAGCCTTTAATTGGAATGTTAATGATGATGATCGGAATGAAAATCCACCTCCTTTAGAGAATATTGACATGCTGTCAAATTACAACACATGGTGCCTAAAACAAAGGATTTTTTGAGTTCTTAAAGAGACTTTTTAGTGTTTTGATATGTTTTTGTGTTAATCTTGCAGAAAAGTTAGGTTGGCATGATTTTTGAAGAAAATTTAAAGATTTTGTTGAAGCATAGGCCATGTGAGTCCTCCTATGAGTCATAGCTCACGCTACGAATCATAGGTTATATCGTAGTAGGAATCAAAGATCAAAAATCAGAAATCTGCCAAGTGAAGGTCACCCCTACGAGCCCAGCCTACTATTCGTAAGATACACTATGACTCGTATAGTTGGACTCGTAGAAAGAATCAGAGAGCTAAATTGTTGGACCAAAAATTTAAGACCAAGACTACGAGAACAATATACGAGTCGTAGCTCGAGTAACGACTCGTACCTATGGGTCGTACCAGCTCAGTCCAAGATGCCAAGACCCTGATATAAGACCTCGACTGCGACTCTTAGGCCAACCTACGAGTTGTAACTGCAAAATTTATCAGATGCCAGCTGTCTTTTCTACATAATTTCTAGGGTTGTTTTGAAAATACTACAAATAGTTTAAGTTAGTTTTTTGAAGGAAGTTCAAATAGTAGACATTTCTGTAGTACATTTTGAAGCTCCTCCTAGATATTTAGAGTAGATTATAGTTCTCTTCGGGAAACCCATTTTGGGAATTGCAAATCTTGCTTTATACTCATTGTGGATCAATCAAGCTTGTGGATTTGGAACTTTTGTGGCAATCTCCTTCATTGTTATTTGTGAAACTCTCAACTATGTCTATTATGTGCATTTTTGTGTGTTTTATCTTAGCCATGAGTAGCTGAATACCCAAAACTTGGGGTTGTGGGAACCATGAGTAGTTGACTTGAGATGACCTAGGTCTTGTGCATATTTATGATTGAGGTTTTGCATGTATTATTTATTTTCCTTCACGACTAATGTTTTTTGGTGGTGGCCAACACCAAACCCTGCCTACTATCATGATCCAGACCAAAGTAGTGACGAATAGGAAAAGAAAAGTAGATGATAGGATTCGACTAATGTTTTCCTGTCTAATCGACTAAACCTGACCAAGGGGAGGTTGATTGGGACAATAGGTAACGGTTAGTTGGCACTCCATAGCTGCCAACCAAGCGCCATGGTGAAATTTGACCTTCACCTTCACAAGAGGGCTGGAAGAACCTAAGTTATGTCCTGCATACGATTCACTGATCATAGTTATTTTACCTAGGGTAATTGAATAAACGTGACATGAGGAACACAATTCCCAAGTTGTCCCCAAAATCGAGTGTTTTCTCGAAATTTAATTAGTGTTTATTTTATGTTTTCTTTGAATCACAACAAACCCCCTCATCTAGAGATTGTAGTTATAGATACTAGGAATGATTAGTAGTGAGATCTTATAGTCAAGCCCTATATTCCCTATGGATTCAATCCTAACCTCTGTTAGGTTAATTACTGATAATGACTGCTTTCTTATTGGAGCATGACAATCATAAAAAAATATGGTGTCATTGCGAGGGAATACAACTAGGTTTTGACTTGAATTCACTATTAGTTAGTTCTAGTATTGATTTCTAGAGTTTCTTGTACTTTACTTTTTCTTGTTGTTGTTGTTTGATTTCTTTTGCAGGGTGTACTAGGTTGTATGTCCAACACAAGGAGCCAAGGCAATCCCTTAGCTCCACTAAATATGGAGATCCATTGACTACCAAGAAGGATGGCTTGAGTGAATGAGGACACTGAGGTTGAGGAGGATACGCATGCGAATGAGGAAGACTTAAGAAAAGAGGAGAATCCACTACCAAGGGTTAACTGGCCATAACTTAGAGATTTCAACGCAAATGGTTACAGCTGAAATCAATACCGATTAAACCCTATAGCGATGGATGTTACCGGTTCTATTGTACTACCCCTCTACCGGCAGATGCTAAGTTCGCGGTATCAAGTAGATTGCTCCAGATGCTCCAAAACCATGGCCTATTCACAGGGCTACCATCAGAGGATCCCTACCGTCATCTTCAAAATGTCGTCTTTGTGTTCAAAAGTGTAACGGGGACTAAAAATTTCTGTTGACATTGTTGGATTGAGTGTGTTCCCATTGTCACTGACTGGCAATGTAGCTATGTGGTTGTCTGAACTTCCTCTGGGTACCATCACGACTTGGGATGAGTTGCAGAGGGTGTTCCTAGAAAGATATTTCCCAAGGTCGAAGAACCTGAAGCTTAAGGACCAAATTAATAACTTCGAGCAATTGCTTGGAGACTCTCTTAGAACTACATATGAGAGATTAACCAAATACTTAAGGATGGTCCCTGATCAGAAAATTGTAGATGATGATTTGGTCGAGATCCTCTATAGAACACTTGATGATAATAGCAAAGCTTATGCCAATACGATCATGGGAGGTGTTTTTCTTGATCAACCATTTGAGCTAGTGGCCAAAAGAATGGAGCAAGTGGTGAAGACCAATAGAGCATTGGGACAGAGTGAGTGTGGTAATACAAAGAGTCCTTATGCCATTACCGTAAATAGTAAGAAAGAAAAAGTGAATGAAGACATTATGGAGAAACTTGCTCAACTCCGTACAAGCATGGATTTGGTTTTGAAGCAAAACCAAGCTAGTATGAGGGCAACTTCTCACCAACCCCCAATTGCTACTGTATATGACGATCAATTCTTTGATGAGGATGCCTGTTATCTTAGTAACCAAGTGGTGGGTTTCCAGAACAACCCCCAAGGGTCCAATCTGGACTATTAGAAGCAAGGTTCCAGGAATCAAGGTCGGAACTTTAACCATGATGGGATGTATAAATATAATAGAGGTGGATACTATGAGGGAGAAAGAGTTCCAGATGCAAAATGGAGAAGGGAGGGCTGCAGAAACTATGCTTATGTACCACCACACAATCGTGATGCTGGATAAGCAACTCTAGGATCGAAGATATGTTTGAAAAGTTGTTGAAACGAGCAGACCATCAAGATGAGACTCTAAAGGGAACAAAAGCAAATATCTCTAGTATTCATCAAAAGATAGAGTCTCATTTAGTGGCAATCAAGCAACTTGAGTAATAATTTGGACAAGTTTCTTCACAATTGAATCAATGCGAAAAGGGCACCTTACCAAGCAATATGGTTCAAAATCCTAAAAATGAAGGGCATTGCATGAAGGTGATAACTTAGAGTGTCAAGAGCACAATAGATCCCTCTATGCCGGTTATTGTAGATGAAGTCATTTAGAAGGGTCTTGGTGGTGAAGCTGAAGTTAAAGGAGAAGACCCGAAGGGTGTTGGGATGCAACAAAAAGAGATAAGGGAGTACGACAAAGTGATATCCCTCCCAAAACCTCCTACTCCTTTCCATCAAAGGCTCAAGTAGATAGAAGAGGAGGGTAAATTTAAACACCTCCTCTTAATGTTGAAGTAGCTCGCCATCAACATCCCTCTCCAAGAAGCATTGGAGAAAATGCCCAAATATGGTAAATATATGAAGGATGTAATCACTAAGAAATGCGTTTTGAGACAAGAGTTCTCCCAAGAACTCCAACAATGTAGTGCGATTATGACTAAATCCCTTGCTCAAAAGCGAGAGGACCCTGGGGAATCCCCGATTCCTTGCACTATCGGCGATGTTGAATTTGCAATAGCATTATGCGACTTAGGAGAAAGCATCAATTTAATGCCTCTTGCCATATTCAAAAAGCTTGGCCTTGGTACTCATACCCCGACTGAAATGACATTGCTTATGGAAGATCAAACCATTAAAAAGATGAAGGAAATCCTTTTGGACGTGCTTGTTAAAGTATATGAGTTCATTTTTCCAGCAGATTTTGTGATCTTTGACTGCGAAGTTGATTTTGAGGTTCCTATCATTTTAGGGAGATATTTTCTGGCCACTGAGAGAGCACTAGTGGATATGGATTCAGGTCAGCTGTAGTTCAGGGTTAATGATACAGAAGTTGTGTTCGATATTCTCCAATCCATGAAACGCCCAAATGAATGCAAGAGTGAGGTGTGGACCCTCGGTGATAGTTGACAAAGGAAGATGACAAAGTCGGGCCAGGACGTTAAACAAGGTGCTTCTTGGGAGCCAACCCAAGCATTTTGCCAATTATTTGTTTCTTTGAACTTAGAGTAGTATAGTCGTTTGATTTAAATTTAGAGACAATGATGCAATTGTAATAATTTTGAGGATATCTATGCTTTGAGATATGGTTTGAAGGTGAGAAGGGAAGAACTGAAGATGTGAAAAGAACATTGGACTTGGAGCAGCTCCTACAAGCAGGCCTACGAGTTGTAGTCTTCACGATGACTCGTAATCATTCCTGGTACGGGGAAATAGTGAGTATCTGAAGTTGGCACATACACTATGAGCCAACCTTATGATTCATAGGATCTTCTACGAGTCGTAAGTAGAGTTCGTAGTGCTCAGGTGTGGAATCAAAATTTTTTTGAGTTTTGAGTCTACTACAAGACTGGGACCCATGAGTCGTAAGTCGTCATATGACTTATAGTCGGGTTCTTGTAAGACAAATTTGCAGAATTTTAAAGGACGAACTGTTTAAAATTTTAAGAGAATTGCGTCTGTTGGCTCTTCATGCCCCTTCTTGAAGTGCCCCCTTTCAATTTTTAACTTCCCCCATCATTCCTTATCATTATTTCATCCACCTTTACATTTTCACCCACTAAAATTCCTTAGAAATTGAAGTGTGCACCAAGAATTCTGCTGATTTTTCTTCTTCTTCTTATCATTCATTCATTCATCGGGTAAGTTTTCGTGATTAAAATTGGTTTATGTTTGAGTAAGATCTTGTCTAATGGATGCATGGATGAATGTATTAGGAGCATAATCATGTGAAAATAATGGTGACAGTAAGAAGAATGTGATATGAAAGTGTTTGCTTCCTTGTAAAGGAGTCTTGGGGTCTTTCCTTGCCTGGTGAATGATCTTGTGTTTTGTTGCGTAATTCATTAGTCGTTATCATATGAAGATCATTTGGGGATGAAATAGTGGATTGATGGGTGGTAACTCGAGGGGTGGAAGAATCACCTAGCCAGGGTCGATCCTATCACGGGGGTTAGCCTAAGGGGTTAAAGGAAAAGCCCAGCTAGGGTCAATCCCAATATAGATTTACCACTGATCAGTTGGTCATTTGTATAACATGTTGTGCTCAGATTATATAGTAAAGGTAAAGTAATAAAGAGGAACATAAAGTACATGATCCCATAGTGTAACTAAAGGTGGTCTCTTATCCTACACTAGTGCATAGTTTCATTTGAGTTGTTACTTCATATACAGTATTTTCTGCCTTACATATTCAGTACATTATCTCATACTGACGTCCCTTATGGGGGGGCCTGCATTTCATGCTACAGGTACAGGTGCTAGTAGATCTCCCTAGTAGGAGTACAGGATATATGGCTGCTGTTACCAAGATCCAGGTTGCTTCAGAGCTTTGTGTGTGTCTAAAGCTTGTATTTTTGTACTGTATAGTTAGTCGAGGAGGGGCCTATCCTGATCCTTATCAGATACTTTTCTTTATCTAGAGGCTTTGTAGATTGTGTAAATTAAAGTATGGTCATGTCTCATACTTTAGACACTGTGGCCCCAATGGCCTAGCCATATGCATTTCCTTTTGTCTTGTTATCACTGTCTACTTTCTTAAAGCCATGTTGAATGTAGAAGTCCCTCATAATATGTATAGAAAGTGCATATATATAGGTTGGTTCTCCCAGGCCTTATTGGAAATGGATGTCAGTGCGCTTTAATGAGATTTTGGGCATGAGGGAAGTGGTATCAATCAGCCACTCAAATTTTTGATATTCCTTTTTATTTCTCATCAAACGATCCCCATCTTATTGGGGGAAGAAAACAAATTGACATCTCAGGCTGGTTTCTCAGTTATATGCATGCTAATGTTTCTCAATATCAATCCTTCGATAAAACACTCAGACTAACGAGTAAGCAGGGGCTAGGTCTCTATCCCCGGATTCACTAATTCAAGGGTTTTAGATGGGATGGACAGAAAAGTTTCCTCCCCTCTCCTCTGAGGCCGATCGCGGTTAAGCAGGTAAGCTAAGGCTCCAGACCACGCCTTATGCCGAAAGGGGGAGAAAGGATGGATTTTTTCAAATCCAAGTTTGGCTTTGATTAGACGTAACACCTTACATCTTACAACACTAGTTCTATGCAAATGAATCATGATATGACTTTTCAAATTAGCGCCAATTTTTAAAAATACTTGAATCTCGAATTAGAGAGCGATATGCCTGTCTACCGCTGAAGAGGGTCGAGTGCAAATAAGTTTTAAGTCAAATGGAGGTGATCACAACTTTAAATAAAGTGAGAGAAGTGAGGTGCTTGTTGGAATTAGTATGCTAGAAGGTGAGTCACCTGCATGCTTAGCTTAAATTTTCTAGCTAAACAGAGATGAGGCTCGACGTTGAATTTATCCAATTCCGATTATGAATGAAGTCCATACTAAGAGTGCAACTTTAGCACATGTTTTACCATCATGAATTGAAAATACTTACAGCCTAAGATGAATAATAAAAGGGCCCAAGTACATCACAACCCACTTGACTAATTGGGCCCAAACTAAATAAAAAGGAATTAGGAAAAATGGGCAGCCAAGGCCCAGTCTCATTAAGGCCCAAGTGTAAGGGCCAAGCTACTGCATCACAAGGTTATTAATATGTGTTAATATGTGGTCAAAAGTTCAAAAGAAAGTCAGCCAAAGAGACTCTTTAAAAATTCCTCAAAACAACCCCTCAAGTCATTTCACTTTGGAACAAATTTCCAGCTTCCTAAAGACTTTTTTTTCTCTCTTTACTTCACTTCACAAGGCAGCCAATACAGCCCTCTAGGGTTCTTGAAGTAGACCCAAATATTGAAGGCTAAGGTAAGTGAAAATATCCATGTATTTGTTATACTTATCCCATGACAAACAAGAAGTATATGCTAGTTATGTTTGTGCTGAAATTTTGGACAGCATGTGTTCCAAGATTGTTGTAAATCTTTTCGTGTTTATTTGAAAGCTTTTTCTTTTTTTTGGTTGGATTGATTATGAAGGCGGGATACTGTTCTTAATGAGTAATAATTATTTAATGATGTATAAAGACTGTTGCAGCATTTTTACAGTCCAGGAACGTGAGTTCTTGTGTAATATCGTAATTATGCTCGTAAGAGGAACTTGTGGCCTTATTGATTGAGGACTATGGTCTCACATCGTCTACCTATTTTGAGGACTATTTTTGAACTTTTTTAGGACTGGTTTTAAGTGTATATATGGTGGGGACTATTTTGTTAAAGTTGGAACAGGTTTGGAATTGTCGACGTCAAAATGTAGCGAAGGGATGTAATGTTATGCCGCCCATTTATATGTTGTGTAGAATTGTTATATGTTGTGCCTTTTGGGCTGTTGCAAGACTGTTATGACACTAAAATAGGCTGCACATGATATGTATATGAGAATGTGTATTAGGAAATACGATTAGGGGTGGAAAGGTTGAAAGAATATGCTCGGGTTTATATTTATCCGCTCGTTGCCCGTGTGTGTTTTTTTTATGAGATTGGGCTGCCAAGATGTATCTATTGGCCGCTAATCCTAGTTTTATTACCTGCTATATTGTAGATAAATATTTGGAGGAAGGGAAAGTTATCTCGAGGTAATAGCGAGGTCGTATAGCGAGGTATATAAGGCTACTTGATTTCGTATTATTTGGCATGAAACATAGATCTCTCCTTGGCACACAAAGGCACTTACCAACTCCGACATAACTATTAACCATGTTTCAACTCATTCACATGTTTATATGCTCCCATACATAGTCACCTTTGAATCTGCATACATATTCGGATACCAAGATAAACGAATTCGTTCTACTAAATAAAGTTCATGTTTTATTCTACCTCGTATGCATTTCATTATTTGTGTAACTTACTTCTTTCACTGTGGTGTTGTCTTTTATGACTATTTACATGTCATATGTTGTATCTACAGTCCTACAGCTCCAATATTACGATTACCAAAAGAATCATCTCAAAGGTAATTGAAAAATAAAGTGAAGTATATTGCTTATTGATGGGTGGTAACCCGAGGTGTGGAAGAATCACCTAGCCAGTACATAAAGGTGGTCTAAAGGTGGTCTCTGATCCTACACTAGTGCATAGTTCTATTTGAGTTGTTGCTTCATGTACAATATTTCCTACCTTACATATTTAGTACATTATCTGGTACTAAAGTGCCTTATGGGGGACCTATATTTCATGCTGCAGGTGCGGGTGCTAGTAGATCTCCCTAGTAGGAGTATAGGATATCCAGCTGTTGTTACCAAGCTCCAAGTTGATTCAGAGCTTTGTGCATCGAGAGCTTATGTTTTTGTATTTTATAGTTAGTCGAGGTGGGGCCTATCCCGAACCTTATCATATACTTTTCCCTTATCTAGAGGCTTTGTAGACTATATAAATTAAAGTGTGGTCTCTAACACAGATAACTCCAATCCCTCCAGCTCCTGATGAACTCGAAAGTAGTGAAATTCCCACAGAACTACCTATCGATGCTACCATTCAGGATTTGAGAAATGCAGTCTAACTATTGACCGGTATAGTTGCTGGCCAAGGTCAAAGACAGGAAGGTCCAGTTATAGGTGCAAGTGGTGCGAATAGGGCAGTTGGCACGAGGATACATTATTTTCTTAATTTGGACCCTCCATCCTTCACTGGGTCAGATCCTAATAGAGATCCCAAAGGCTTTATTGATCAGATTCAGCCCAATTTAGATGTTATGCATATGAGTGGTACAGAAGCTGTCGAGTTACCAACATATACGTTGAAGAGTGTGACTATATTGTGGTATGAAGCTTGGAAGTAATCTAAGGGTATAGATGCACCTCCAACTACCTGGAAGGAGTTCAAAGAGATATTTCTTGACCATTACTTGCCGTTAGAGATCTGACAGGCCCATGCAGATTAGTTCTTGAACCTCCACCAAGGGAATATGAGTATGAGGGAGTATAGCCTTCAATTTAATTCCCTAGCCAAGTATGCTCCTAATGTAGTCGCTACCATGCCAGATAGAGTTCATCGATATGTGGATAAATTGGATACGTATCTGGTCAGAGACTGTACTTGAACAAAGACATGGATATAACGAGAATGCAAGCTTTTGCATAGAAATTAGAGGATCAGAGGCAAAGAAGAAGGACATAAGAGTTGGAAAGGGGGCAGGCCAGGAGGGCCAGGTATACTGGGCAGTTTACACTGTCCCAAGCTGAGTTTAGGCCTCAGTTTTCTTATAGACTGCCTAGGCCATCATCCTCCTACTCTGCAGCTAGTGCTCCACCACAACTTCAGGGGTCTAGGAGAAATTATTTTGGTCTAAGAGAAGGGAAAGGCGCCCGGACAGCGGGATATTCAGCAGGCTAGCAAATGACTCATACGCAGCCTTGCAAAATAGTATGGAAGAAGTCATTTAGGTATATGTCATGTTAGGACAGACGCCTTTTATTGGTGTGTTGTGGCAGGGCATATGATGAGAGATTGCCCGAGGAGACATATGGGTGATATAGCACAATCTACTAGGTCAGTTGTTGTATCATCATCGTTAGTTCCTCCATTAGGTAGGGGTCAAAAAGCACCTACAGGTTGTGGTAGAGGTGTAAGAGGGACAACTAGCTCTAGCAAAGTACAGAATCGCACTTATGCTCTGGGGAGTCGGTAAAATTTGGAAGCTTCACCCGATGTGGTCACAGGTATATCGTCCATCTTTTCACTAATGTATATGCATTAATTGATCCTGGTTCTACACTATCATAAATTACCCCACTAGTTGGTGGGAAGCTTAAGAGGACACCCATATTATTGAATAAACCATTTGAAGTGTCTACACCAACCGATGAATCTATTATGGCTAGAAGGGTTTATTATGACTCTGTAGTAACTGTTTGTGACTGTGACACATTTGCTGACCTTATTGAGCTAGAAATGATGGAATTCGATCTTATAATGGGTATGGATTGATTAGGTTCTTGCTATGCCACCATCGATTGCCGAACTAAGAGAGTGTACTTCCACTTTCCAAATGAAGCAGTTGTTGAATGGGAAGGCAATGTTGGGGCACCAAATGGTAAGTTTATCTCTTATTTTAAGTCAAGAAAGATGATATCTAAGGGGTATATATGTCATTTAGTTAGAGTAAGGGATATAGAGGTAGAATCGCCATCTCTTCAATCAGTTCGCATAGTGAATGAACTCGTTGATGTGTTCCCTGAAGAATTTCCAGGCTTACCTCCAGAACGAGAAGTAGATTTTGGTATTGACTTCCAAACACTCAACCTATTTCCATCTCTCCATATGGAATAGCCCTGGCAGAATTGCGTGAAATAAAAGAGCAGGTAAAAGACTTATCAGAGAAGGGTTTTATAAGACCTAGTGTGTCCCCTTGGGGTGCACCAGTGTTATTTGTACGTAAAAAGGATGAAACCTTGAGAATATGTATCGACTATTGTCAATTGAATAGGGTGAAAATTAAGAATAAATACCCTCTCCCCTGGATTGATGATTTATTTGATCAGTTATAGGGTGTCAAATGCTTTTCACAAAATTGATTTGAGATCAGTTTATCACCAGGTGAGGGTGAAGGAGAAAGATATACCTAAGACTGCTTTCAGAATGCGCTATGGTCACTTTGAATTTCTTGTTATGTCATTTGTGCTAACGAATGCAACAATAGTTTTTATGGATCTGATGAACAGGGTATTTAAGCGGTTCTTGGATGTGTTCGTGATAGTATTTATAGATGACATTTTGGTATATTCAAGATTAAAAGAGGACCACGCAAATTACTTACGACAAGTGTTACAGGTTCTTCGTGATAGACAGTTGTATGCCAAGTTTTCTAAATGTGAATTTAGGCTAAAATCAGTGGCATTCTTGGGCCATATTGTGTCTGATGAGGGAATAAGAGTCAATTCATAAAAGATAGAGGCTGTCAAAGATTGGCCAAGTCCAATGACACCCACGGAAGTTCGGAGCTTCTTAGGTTTGGCAAGTTATTACGGGAGGTTTGTTGAAGGTTTTTTTTCCATTTCTGCACCTCTAACAAAGTTCACACATAGGGCAACTAAGTTCTAATGGCACGATATGTGTGAAAGGAGCTTCCAGGAGTTGAAAAATAACCTAACATCAGCACCTGTGCTAGTACTTCCAGAAGGCACTGAGGGGCATCCAGTGTATTGCGATGCTTCAGGAGCTGGCTTAGGGTGTGTGCTGACACAGTATGGTAGGGTAATTACTTATGCATCTATACAACTATGACCACATGAGAAAAACTACCCAACTCATAATCTTGAGCTAGCAGCGGTTGTGTTTGCTCTGAAAATATTGAGCCACTATTTGTATGGGGTTCACGTTGACATATATACAGATCATAAGAGTCTACAATACATCTTTAAGCAGAAAACTTAAACTTAAGATAGCGGAGATGGCTGGAGCTAATAAAGGATTATGATGTTGATATACTATACCATCCGGGTAAGGCAAATATGGTAGTCGATGCTTTAAGTCGTAATACAATCATGAATACTGGTGATTAAGTTACGGTAAGTCAAGAAGTGGCTAAGGATCTATGTCAACTAGCCAGTTTGGGGGTTTGCCTTCTTGAAACTTCAAAGGAATGGGTTGTTGTGCATAATGTTGTGGAGTCTTCATTGGTAATGGAGCTGAAAGAAAAATAGTTCGAGTATCCTATTCTATGACAGCTTAAGGAAAAGCTGAGTCAGGGTACAATAAAGGGCTTCGACATTACACAAAATGGAGTACTTTATTGCCAAAATAGATTATGTGTGCCTGATATTAATGGATTAAAAAAGAGGATAATGGAAGAAGCCCATCATTCCTGATATTCAATCCATCTAGTATCAACTAAGATGTACCATGACCTGAAGGGAATGTCTTGGTGGGGACGCATTAAAAAGGACCTTGCAAAATTTTTGGCTCAACGTCCAAATTGCCAATTATATGCAATATATAGAGCTTCCAACATGGAAGTGGGATATGATCAATATGGATTTTGTTATCGGGTTGCCTCACTCATTTCAGAAGTTTGACTCCATATGGTAATAGTTGACAGACTCACAAAGTCAGCACACTTCTTGCCAGTCAAGAGTGACTATATAGCTGAAGAGTATTCCAAGCTATACATCAAAGAGATAGTCAGGCTACATGGAGGCCCAATCTCCATTGTCACTAATCAGGGGGATCAATTCACTGCAAAGTTTTGGAAGTCCTTCCAAAGAGGTTTAGGGACACAAGTGAATTTCAGTACAGCTTTCCACCCTCAAACAGACGGTACCTATTACTATTGTAGATCGTCAAGTTAAGAAGTTAAGAAATAAAGAAATAACTTCAGTAAAAGTATATTGGAGAAACCAGCAAGCAGAAGAAATAACACAGGAGGCTGAGGACGTAATGAAATCAAAATACCCTTACTTATTTAAAGGCAAAGAGGAAGTCCAACATGCAGAATTTGACACTAATAGGTACGTGTGATTGAATACATAGTGTGTTGTCAAAAGTTTATGTAAGTGAAAATTTAAACTTGGTTAACCTATCCAATTGTGCCAACATTCGAAGTCGAATGTTCCTAAGGGGGTAGGATGTAATACCCCACATCTTACAACACTAGTTTTGTGCAAATGAAACATAATATGGCTTTTCAAATTAGCGCCAATTTTTAAAAGTGCTTGAATCTCGAATAAGAGGGCGATATGTATGTCTAACGCTGAAAAGGGTTGAGTGCATATACGTTTTAAGTCAAATTGAAGAGATCACAACTTTAAATGAAGTGAGAGAAGTGAGGTCCTTATAGGACTTAGTAAGCTAGCAGGTGAGTCATGTAATTGCTTAGCTTAAATTTCTTAGCTAAACGGACTCGAGGCCCAATATCGAATTTGTCAAATTCTGATTATGAATAAAGTCCGTATATAGAGTGCAACTTTAGCCTATGTTTTACCATTGTGAATGGATAATACATACAGCCCAAGATGAATAATAAAAGGACCCAAGTACATCACAACGTACTTGACTAATTGGGCCCAAACTAAATGAAAAGGAATTAGGAAAAATGGGCAGCCAAGGCCCATCAACTTTGAGTCCCTTTTAGGTCCAAGTGTAAGGGCCAAGCTTCCGCATCATAGGTTATTAATATGTGTTAATATGTGGTCAAAAGTTCAAAAGAAAGGCGGCCAAAGAGACTCTTTAAAAAGGCCTCAAAATAACCCCTCAAGTCATTTCACTTTGGAACAAATTTTCAGCTTAATAATGACTCTTTTTTCTCTCTTTACTTCACTTCACAAGGCAGCCAATACAATCCTCTAGGTTTCTTGAAGGAGACCCGAATCTTGAAGGTCAATGTAAGTGGAAATATCCATATATTTGTTATACTTATCCCATGACAAACAAGAAGTATATGTTAGTTATGTTTGTGCAGAAATTTTGCACAGCATGTGTTCCAAGATTGTTGTACATCTTTTCTTATTTATTTGGAAGCTTTTCTCTTTTTAGTTAGATTTATTATGAAGGGGATCTACTATTCTTAATGATTATTGGTTATTTAATAATGTAAAAAGTCTGCTGCACAATTTTTACAGTCCGCGAACGTGAGTTCTTATGTGATATCATAATTGTGCTCATAATAGGAACTTGTAGATTGATTGATTGAGGACTATGGTCTCATATCTTCTACCTATTTTGTGGAATATTTTTGAGATTTTTTAGGACTTTTTGTATGTATAAATGTTGTGGGAACAGTTTGGTTGAAGTTGGTAAAGGTTTGGAACCATCAACGTCGTAATGTAGCGAAGGGATGTAACGTTATGCCGCCTATTTTGTATGTTTCGTAGAATTGTTATGTCTTGTGCTTTGCGGGATATTGTAGGACTATTATGGCACTAAAACTTGCTGAATATGATATGTGTATGAGAATATGTATTAGAAAATATGATTAGGGTTGGAAAGGTTGAAAGAATACGTTCGGGTTTATAATTATCCGCTTGCTACCCGTTTGTGTTTTTTTCATGAGATTGGGATGCCAAGATGTATCTATTGGCCGCTAATGCTACTTTTATTACCTACTATATTGTAGATAAATATTTGGAGGAAGGGAAAGTTATCTCGAGGTAATAGCAAGGTCGTACAACGAGGTATGTAAGGCTACTTGATTTCATATTATTTGGCATAAAACATAGATCTCTCCTTGGCACATAAAGTCACTTACCAACTTCGACACAATTATTACCCGTGTATCAACTCTTTCACATGTTCATATGCTCCCAAACATAGTCACCTTTAAATCTGCATACATACTTGGATACCAAGATAAACGAATTTGTTCTACTAAATAAAGTTCATGTGTTGTTCTACCTCCTATGCATTTCATTATTTGTCTAACTTACTCCTTTTATTGTGGTGTTGTGTTTTGTAATTATTTACATGTCATATGTTATATCTATAGTCCTACAACTCCAATATTACGACCACCAAAAGAACCATCTCAAAGGTAATTGAAAAATAAAGTAAAGTACATTCCTTATCGATGGGTAGTAACCCTAGGGGTGGAAGAATCATCTAGCCAGGGTCGATCTTATCATAGGGGTAGCCCAAGGGGTTAATAGAAAAGCCTATCTAGGGCCAATCCCGATATAGATTTACCATTGATCAGCTGGTCATTTTTATACATGTTATGCACAGAGTATACAGTAAAGATAAAGTAATAAAAAGGAACATAAAGTACATGATCCCACAGTATAAGTAAAGGTGGTCTCTTATCCTATACTAGTGCATAGTTCCATTTGAGTTGTTGCTTCATATACAGTATTTCCTCCCTTACATATTAAGTATATTATCTTGTACTAATGTCCCTTACGGGGACCAGCAATTCATGATGCAGGTACAGGTGCTAGTAGATCTCTCCAGTAGGAGTACAGGATATCTAGCTACTGTTACCAAGCTCCAGGTTGCTTCGGATCTTTTTGCATTTAAAGCTTATGTTTTTGTATTTTATAGTTAGTCGAGGTAAGGCCTGTCCCAACACTTATCATATACTTTTCCCTTATCTAGAGGCTTTGTAGACTATGTAAATTAAAAAGTTATCATGTCTCGTACTCTAGACACCGTAGCCCCAACGACCTAGCCATATGCATTTCCTTTTGGCTTGTTATTACTATTTACTTTCTTAAAATTGTGTTGAATGTAGAAATCCCTTATGTGTATAGAAAGTGCATAGATATTGGTTGGTTCTCCCGGGCCTTATTGGAAATGGATGTTAGTCTGCCTTAACGGGATTTTAGGCTTGACAGAAGGAAAATAAGAGAGAATGTCACTTACGAAAGAGTCTGGGCCAAGAGATTTTCCCCTGTAAGCCTTCCTAGAAGGATAAGAGAAGAGAGGCGAGTGTTCTCGATGAGAAAACCATGATTGCCTTAGTTCAGATTGTTCTCTGCAATTCAGGAATAGCAGCAACAACAACAGGACAAAGAATGACACTTTATACTTACACGGCATTGAATTTGTTGGAAAGATGAGAGAGCCAACCAAAAAGAAAAGATGAAATAGACGATCCAGCGATCACATTTCATAAGTTTGATACCATATTGCTTTATAGTCTAGAAAGATAGGAGGACGCTTTTTCGGCCGTCGAAAGGTTTCCCCAGCCGGCAGTGAAAAAAATCATCATCACCTGGCGGATGACTTTTGAAAGGAATACCTTGACTATTAGAACTTGTGCCTCGACCCTTGATCAGATAAAGCTGCCCGCTTTATGGCCTACAACAAAAAAAGAGTGCAACTGAGGGAAGCTCTATTAGCTAATTCAATTCCCTGGTAGCATTTGAGTTATCTCCCTTCCTCTTTCACTCCCTAGATTGGGCAGATCCTGGGCAAGGTCGGAACATGCCTAAAAAAAGTAAGGGTTTATTTTGAGGCTCTTTGGAGACTTTTTACAAAGTTTTTCACAAAAAAGCAAAAACAATTCTCAACGCCCTTACGACGTAGTGATGAGTTAAACTACTCGAGGAGTCTACAAAGCCGTGTCTATGTAGAATCTTGTTTATCTATGAGTTGTGCACCACATTTATAAGCAGAAGGCTACATGGCATTTAGGAGTTGTTACTTTCTTTTCATTCTTTAGATCGTGCCATAGAGCCAAGTGTAATAGGTGCATTATATCTAACTCCTAAACTTTTTGTACAACATGTATGCCAGAAACCAGGCAAAACAAAGGTAAAGGGAAGGGAGTAGAAGTGGTGGTTAGTATATCCAATCAGGTGAGACAATGAAATGAGGTTCAACAAGAGTCTCTGTCATGGATATCTCCAACTCCTCCATCACCTGATGAACCCAGAAGTAGTGAAATTCCCCTAGAACCACCTATTGATGCTACCGTGCAGGATTTGAGAAATGCAGTCCAACTATTGACCCATATAGCTGCTAGCCAAGGTCAAAGACAGGAAGGTCCAGTTAGAGGTGCAGGTGGTGTGAATAGGGCAGTTGGCACAAGGATACGTGATTTTCTTAACTTGGACCCTCCATCCTTCACTGGGTCAGATCCTGATGAAGATCCCTAAGACTTTATTGATCAGATTCAATGCACTTTAGATATTATGCATGTGAGTGGTACAAAAGATGTCGAGTTAACGACATATAGGTTGAAAGGTGTGGCTATATTATGGTATGAAGCTTGGAAGAAATCTAAGGGTATAGATGCACCTCCAACTATCTGGAAGGAGTTCAGAGAGGCATTTCTTGACCATTACTTGCCATTAGAGATCCGAGAGGCCCGTGAAGATCACTTCTTGAACCTCCACCATGGGAATATGAGCGTGAGGGAGTATAGCCTTCAATTTAATTCCCTGGCCAGGTATGCTCCTAATGTAGTTGCTACAATGGCAGATAGAATTCATCGATATGTGGATAGACTGGATACGTATCTGGTCAGACACTGTACCATTGCTTCCTTGAACAAAGACATGGATATAGTGAGAATACAAACTTTCACACAGAAATTGGAGGATCAGAGGCAAAGAAGAAGGACACAATAGTTAGGAAGGGTGCAGTCCAAGAAGGCCAGGTCTACAGTTTACATCATCCCAAGGTGGGCTTAGGCCTCGTTTTTCTAATAGACCGCCTAGGTCATCATCCTCTTCCTCTGCAGCCAGTGCTCCACCGCAACTTCAAAGGTCTAGGAGAAATCAGTTTGATCCAACAAGTAAAGGACAAGGTGCCCGAACAGCGGTATTTTCAGCAGGGCAGCAAATAACTCCTAGGTAACCTCGAAATTAGTGTAGAAGAAGTCATTCGGGTAGATGTTGTGTTGGGACAGACTCTTATTATTGGTATGGTACGCCAGGGCATATGATAAAAGATTGCCCGAAGAGGCATATGGGTGATATAGCACAATCTACCGAGTCAACTTTTACAACATCATCATCTGTTCCTCTATTAGTTAGGGGTCAACAAGCACCTATGGCTTATGGTAGAGGTGTTAGAGTTGCAGCTAGCTCTCGCAGAGTCCAGAATCGCACTTATGCTCTAGCGAGTCGGCAAAATTTGGAAGCTTAACCTAAAGTGGTCACAGGTACATTGTCCATCCTTTCACATGATGTATATGTATTAATTGACCCTGGTTCTACACTATCATACATTACCCACTAGTTGGTGGGAAGCCTAAGAGAATACCCAAATTACTGAACAAACCATTTGAAGTGTCTACACCAACCGAGGAATCTATTGTGGCTAGAAGGGTTTATTATGACTGTGTAGTAACTGATTGTGATTGTGACACATTGGCTAACCTTATTGAGCTAGAAATGGTAGAATCTGATGTTATAATGGGTATGGATTGGTTAGCTTCTTGCTATACCACCGTAAATTACCGAACTAAGAGAGTGTATTCTACTTTCCAAATAAGGTTGTTCTTGACTGGGTAGGCAATGTTGGGGCACCAAGGGGGAAGTTTATTAAGGCAAGAAAGATGATATCTAAGGGGTATATATGTCATTTAGTTAGAGTGAGGGACATAGAGGCAGAATCACCAACCCTTCAATCAGTTCCAGTAGTGAATGAATTTGTTGATGTGTTCCCTGAAGAACTTCCAGGCTTACCTCCAAAATGAGAAGTAGATTTCGGTATTGACTTACTTCTAGGAACTCAACCTATTTCTATCCCTCCATATAGAATGGCCCCAGCAGAATTGCGTGAATTAAAAGAGCTATTAAAAGACTTATTGGAGAAGGATTTTGTAAGACCTAGTGTGTCCCCTTGGGGTGCACCAGTGTTATTTGTATGAAAAAAGGATGGCACCTTGAGAATGTGTATCAACTATTGACAATTGAATAGGGTGACAATTAAGAATAAGTACCCCTTCCCAGGATTGATGATTTATTTGATCAGTTACAGGGTGTCAAATGCTTTTCAAAAATTGATTTGAGATCAAGTTAACACCAAGTGAGGGTGAAGGAGAAAGATATACCTAAGACTTCTTTTAGAAGGCACCGAGGGATATGTAGTGTATTGCAACGCTTCAGGAGTTGGCTTAGGGTGTGTGTACTGACACAGCATGGTAGTATAATTGTTTATACATCTCAACAGCTACGGCCACATGAGAAAAAACTATCCAACACATGATCTTGAGCTAGCAGCAGTTGTATTTGCTCTGGAAATATGGCAGCACTATTTGTATGGGGTTCACGTTGACATATATACTGATCATAAGAGCCTGAAATACATCTTTAAGAAGAAAGACCTAAACTTAAGACAGCGAAGATGGCTATAGCTAATAAAGGATTATAACATTGATATACTTTACCACCCGGGGAAGGCAAATGTGGTAGCCAATGCTTTGAGTCGTAAGGCAATCATAAATACTAGTGATCAAGCTGTGGTAAGTCAAGGAGTGGCTAAGGATGTACATCAGCTCACCAGTTTGGGAGTTTGACTTCTTGAAACTCCAAATGAAGGGGTTATTATACATAATGCAGTAGTGTCTTCATTAGTAATGGAGGTGAAAGAAAAATAGTTCGAGGACCCTGTTCTATGACAACTTAAGGAAAAGTGAGTCAGGGTACGATAAAGGTCTTTGACCTTACACAAAATGGAGTACTTTACTGCCAAAATAGATTATGTGAGCCTGATATTAATGGATTAAGAAAGAGGATAATGAGAAGAAGCCCATCATTCCTGATATTCCATCCATCTAGGATCAACTAAGATGTACCATGACATGAAGGGAATGTTTTGGTGAGGAGGCATGAAGAAGCACCTTGCAGAATTTGTGGCTCAATGTCCAAATTGCCAACAAGTGAAAGTAGAACACTAAAAGCCAGGGGTTATATGCAATGTATAGAGCTTCCAACGTGGAAGTTGGATATGATCAATATGGATTTTGTTACCGGTTTGCCTCACTCATTTCAGAAGTTTGACTCCATATGGGTAATAGTTGATAGACTCACAATGTCAGTACACTTCTTGCCAGTTAGGAGTGATTATACAGCTGAAGAGTATGCCAAGCTTTTGGTATACCTCAAAGAGATAGTCAGTCTACATGGAGTCCCAATCTCCATTATCTCTGATCAGGGGGCTCAATTCGTTGCAAAGTTTTGGAAGTCCTTGCAAAGGTGTTTAGGGGCATAAGTGAATTTGAGTACAACATTCCACCCTTAAACAGACGGTCAAGCAGAACGCACTGTTCAGACACTTGAAGATATGTTGCAAGCTTGTGCATTGGACTTTAAAGATAGTTGGATGGATCATTTTCCACTTATTGAATTTGCTATAATAATAGCTACCACGCAAGTATCAAGACGGCATCTTATGAAGCTTTGAATAGGAGGAAAAGTAGATCGCCAATTAGATGGTTTGAAGTGGGTGAAACCATATTGCTTGGGCCAGATCTAGTACAACAAGCTATGGAAAAGGTTAAGGTAATACAGCAGCAACTAGAAACAGCCCAAAGTCATCACATATCATATACAAATGCTAGAAGGAGAGGACTGAAATTCTTAGTAGGGGATTGGGTATTTTTAAAGGTGTCTCCAATGGAAGGTAGAAGCATGACAAACCAGATAAACCCTACCCCTACCATATGCAATTCCCAAACTTATGCAACCTTACCAATCTCCCTTTACGCTCTATAAGGACTCACAATCCTCAAATCAATTGTCAATCTTAAATACACCTAAGTCACTTGGTACTATAACCATCATCTCCCCCTTAGGAGACAACCTCTAATCTATCATTCTCTCACCCAAAACTTCCAACTTTAATAAGGCGGAAATCAAGGTCTTGCCTAATCTAGTCATTTTAACCCAAGAATATTTGGAATCATCAAGAACACTATACTACCATTCTCAACTTCCTTCAACCTAACTCCCTATCTAGCTGACTGATAGACTCTCCTAGGCATCTCCTTACCACCATAATCTGCACAGACTAGGCTACCTAGAGCACCAATCACAATACTAGCCTTATCGAAAAAACCAATGCACACTAATACTATAATCCCTAAGGAGTTCTAACAACCTTCTTGTTATCCTCAACTTGCACCTATCATATTTTGTAGCCAATCCCTCATGATGAAAGACTTGCAACACTAGCCCCAAATAATTCACAAGCGCTAAACAAATCAATATCTCATCACTAGAGACCACCAAAAACATATCAAGGTAGGGTTTTAAGACCCTATTCATGAACCCAATAGACACAACCGGTGCACAAGCCCACCAAATAACTCCACCAACAACCAAAATGCTCATTCCTAATTCAATAGGACACCTAGGGATATCACCTACCCTCATCCTCACTTGGGAGAAAAACCTGGACCAAAGATCAGTCTTAGAGTAGTGACTAACCCATTATAGTTGACAAAATAGATCAACCATCCTTACCTATCATATTACAACCTTGTGGCTACTACACTCATTAAAAACATGCTATGCAAGTAGCCCAAACTACCATAAGACCTCCAACCCATCAAGCTAAGTTCAACCAAGACCACAAGACAAGTCTCTATATAACAAGATCGTAGGGCAACCCTTATAGACCTCCCTCTCAATCCATCGCTACTATGTCGCTATCCCACAAGAATATTTATAATATACATATACATACTTTCAAAGAGGCAATAGTCATTTATTTTCCAAATCATTTCAATACACAATTGGGCTTAAAATCCAAACACCATTCATAATATTCATACTCAGGACCAAATGCCAAAAACATAATTTCATAGTCATAATACTCATGCATAGGAATAGCCCATTCATATACAAAATGGTGCAAGCACCAAAAATGCTTAAAGATCCAAAATCAAAGATATATATGTGATCACAAGATTGTCATAACCAACCTTTTATCAAAATCATACTATAAAATGAAATTGGGCTTACCCATAACATAATTTTTCAAATAATCCATGTACATGAACGCATATGATATGAACAACGAGGAAATGATACGGATAATTAAGACTCCATTTAAAAATCAACATTTACAATATGAAGTTGAAGTGAAAACACAATCAATTCCATATTTAAATCCATAGTATAATCTCTCATACATAAGTAATTTCAAAAGGGGAACATGCACACTTATAACTTCATAAACCCAAAGTAAATCCTCATATAATGGTTTAAATCACATTAAAATCATCAAATAAACAGTACCCATGCATCAATAGAATTTTAGGAATCATAATATTCAAATCCCAAATTAATATAAGTAAAATACATGTAGGTTTTCTTAAAAATAATTTTGGGTCTCCTTGATTGGAAGGGATCAAGGATCAACCCACATACACATGAATCCATCTAGCATGAAGGAATAACACAAGAAATAGCAACTCCCGGACCTGTCAAATCGCCCTACTCAAAATGTCGGTCACAACATTGGTCTCACTTAGGGTCAACTATGTCATAGGAACAACAACGAAAGAGAATATACTCACAACCTCTGGCAATAGCCTGCTAAACTCAAGAAACTCCTAACACCCAAGGGAGTCAATGTTTAGTCGAATAGCTAATCACATTCACCTTACTATGGTCCACCTTAATGCCATCAGCCAACACTGCACGACCTAAGAAGGCAACCTCTTACAACTAAAATTCCCATTTCTCTTATCTAGCATCCAACCTCCTTCCTTAAACTTTGGAGTACTACCCTCAATTAACTCACACGCACTACCTCATTAAAGAAAGAACCCTCATATCATTACCAAAACCACCATAAGCCTATTAGAGTAAGAACTAGAGATTTTACTCATGAGACATATAGGCATAACTGGTATACTAGTCAAACTAAAGGACACTACCCCAAAATTCAAAATATCAGAAAGGACATTTAAAGCCTCATCCACCACCACCAACAATTCTATAGACAAAACAACTTAAGTTCAACACATCCATTTCTAAAAAGATGAAAAATTCAACCCCTTATAGACCAATTGTTCAAGTCAAGAATGGACCTACCTCCTTTGCTACCACTTGACAACCTTCGACTCAAAGATGGGTTTATTAGGGAGTCGAATTCTAACTCTATAAGCCCCACCATCCATGGATACATGACATGCATACAACTATTCCATCCCAAGTACAACATCAAAATCCAACTCATCAAATCTAAGAAGCCACAAAACAAGACATAATGCAATACAAACCCGGATCAATACCTACAAACTTTCTAGTAACAATATACCCAACCAAGAGAATAGGCACTAAAGACATACACAACCACTTGGGCACACAAGAATCCCCACTATATACTAAAAGAATAGAGAAGAAATAATGAAACTCTAATCCATCAAAATCAAATCCTTCTACTTAATTTCCTTCGCCTTCTTCCTTGGAGCGGCATGATCAACTATAAGAGCAAATAACATTCATTAGAGGGGAAAGCCCTATCTCGCTTCTAAAGAATGACATAGACTGATGAAAGGAAACATTTCCTGAAACGTCTCATAGCGTCCTCCTCATAATTGTGGTGCAAAACACAACCATGAATAAGACTTAAAGCAACATAGGGTGTTAGACTCCGATGATCTAACAATCTAGTGCTTCAATTTGATCTTTGTCATCACCCAAGCCTAGGTTCTAGATGTGACCGACGAATGGGGAACCCGAAGCGACCCCAAAAAAGACTCATAGCATGTCATTACATATCCTTGGTGGCGAAAGCAATGTAAAACAATGTAAGAAATATAAACAAGGGGAATTGAGACTAAGGGAGAGAGATTTATACTTCATTACCCTGAGTATCATAAGGGAGTCAAAGCTTAAGCATAATACATAACATGTCCAACAACACCTCTCTACATAGACAAGCGTGGGGTCCAAGACAAGCAATCGGACTCACCCTCATAGTTTACACATATATAAAAGAAAGGTAGTCTTAAAACATAGTATAGGAGAATAATCATTGTTCCTAGAATGGAGGACTCACCAACAACTAACTTGAACAATCCGTCTAGCCACAAGAAGAATCAATAGGAGCTCTAGTTCCCACATGGTAACATCATGTAGGCATAAAGTATGCATTAATACATTTGAATATAGAAAGTATGTGGGATGCAATGCTAGCAAAAGATAGGCAACAAATATTAAAATGCATAATTGTAAGTAAAGGATAGGTATAACATCAATATGGCATGCATGGTCAATGCTCAAGGTAAAACACTAGTGAATCATGATCAAGGAATATAAACTCAATATGAGAAACATACTCATACCCCTTTGTACCAACCTTTATGGAATGGGCTAAATGACCCCCACTCACCTTACGGTATAACCTTTTTGGAGAGTGTTATCAATACCCTACCGTATGACATAGTCTTTTTTGTAAGTAGTATAAGATGTTCCCTACTGTACGATATCATTTTTTGGGTAGGAATTGTGATTCATTCTATCTTACGGCAAGACCTTTTCAATAGAATGTCCACACCTTACGATATGATCTTTTTGGTGGGAACTTTTATTCTTTTTACGTTATGGCATGGCCTTTTCGGTGGAATGTCCATACCTTATGATAAAATATTTTTGGTAGGCACACTTAGCTATTTTACCTTACGGCATGACCTTTTCGGTAGGGTATCCATACGTTACGATATGATCTTTTCGGTAGGAATCATTAAACACTCTACCTTAGGCATAGCCTTTTTGGTAGGAATCATAGATATAGCTCATCAAACCATTACATTCAAATCATCAAGAATGAACTACTCATTTTCCCAAGAACACAACAAACATAACAACTCAATAACAACTTGCAACACCATCGGTACTTCTCCATGAAAACAACTCATATAGACATCCCTATCATCATAACAAAGTCATCATATACCTACACTTCCTCTCCTCATTATACATCATATTCCTATAATCATCATTTCATCATTCCATCATTATTTCATCATCATATAATCATCATAATACCATTCAACTCATAAGACATGCATTGGACCTTCAATTCCTCAAGAAACCCTAGACGGACATTTTATCAAACACTTGGCGTGTGTGTAATGGGGGTAAAAGACCATGAAATTTAGAGATAAGATCATGTAAGAAGATCCATTGTAAAACCACCAATCAACACCTCGTAACACCCTCAAGACATACACTTCAAAACCCCTCATAAACTCTTACATTAGATCCAAGATTTAAAGCTCAAAACATGCTAAAACAACCATACTTTCATTAACTCAAATCACTATGAAGTAAATTTCTTAATGTACAAGACCCACATATCAAAATCAACTATAAATCATGTAATATTAGTAAAAAAGAGGCTTAGGAACCATGGGTGGAAGGACCCAATAGTTCAACACCATATACCTTAGCTTTGGAGAACCCTTGAAAGAGATTGAAGATGAAGACTTGAAGCTTGAATGAAATCTTTGAAGAAATCCTTAAGATTGGTCTTGAGTTTTGGGACTTGAATTTGGGGTGAAATATGAGTCTAAGTGTTTGAGAGGATATTGGGGAATGTTAAGGATGATATGAGGGTGAAATAAGGCTAAGTGTATGTATTTTCAAGTGTGGGACACCTTAGGCCCAAGACTTATACGTCTTAGACAGTAAAATTAAAATAGGCACCAAAAACAACAGGGGCGCATCATGGAAGCGATGCAAAAACCCCACTGGAATCTGCATTTTCTGCACAAATGAATTTTACAAAAATGGGCATAAATCCTACATCCAAACTCGAATGAGGTAAAACTAAGTATGTTGGAAAGATAATTTAAAGAGCTTTAAGTCGGTAGGTCGTGGGCCACTCAATTCGTTGTGTTCTAAGATATATGCTGCAAAGTTGACCCTCCTAAATAGCATTGTTTTCGATTTTTATATTTTGATACGGTTGCTCTAAAATTCAGGTAGACCCATTCCCCACTCAATTTGACCTCATGAACAAGAATATGAAGTCAAATTTTCAAAATTACAAATGAATTTTTAGATATACAGATATCACGATTCCAAGTACTTCTGAGGCATATTTTCGGGCACTTTTTTATAGTCATTACAGTCTTTTAGGCTTGTAGATGGATATACGGTAATAATTTCTCCTCATGGAAAATTCTAGACACTTGATAATCTGAGTATTTATCAAATGAGACCTTATACGAGCCGTGCATCATTTTGCATTTTGTTTCTTGATTGTTGGGGCTAATTATGGTTTTTTTATGTTTATTTTTAAGACACTATGGCCCCAAAAGGAAATTGTTCGAAGATTGAGGCTTTTAGGAGGAAGCTCAAGGACGAGCCTACAGATGACAATCATTTGGGTGATGATCAAGCCCCTCAACTAAGTGGGTAATTGGAGATATATAATGCCTAGCCTGACCCAGAGATACCTCTACCACAGACTATAGCTATTGCCAGGTTTGGGCAGCCTTAGGCTCAAAGCGATAGTCCTTCCCAATCTGAAGAGGAAGGTAGTGAGGAGACTTGGAGTAGCATGCCCTAGATGGCACATTCTAGGGATGAGTGAAGTTCAGAGGAGGCCTTCTACGACAGAGGAGGCCTCCAATGACAGAGGAGATGCCGAGTCCTCTGTCGCACCATCTTGATAATTAGCACCGGATGCTACTACTCACTAGTGGGGTGTCGAGGGTATCGATCCCATATTTTTAAAGGGCATACAGCCCAAGGATTCGGGCAAACCCAGCCGTTTGATATATGAGGAGCCCGGGGTTATTGATGATGGACTTAGTCGTGTCTCAGGTCTACAGGACATGATGATATGATACGGGTTGAGGTGGCTAACAAAGTCTTTTGGACAATACTCCTTGGTGTTTGTGAGAGAGTTTTATGCATCTTATGTTGCCACGATTTAGCACGATCTTCCCAAGGGAAAAAGGCTATCTCACAACTCAGATTGACAGAGGTAGGGTGAGAGGTCGGCTTGTCGATATTTCTGAGGTGACCATCCGCCACATGCTTGCTGGTCCTGAGTACCATGCCCCTATGTCTACAACAGAGTTTGATCACAAGTTGGGGATGGCTTGGAACTCATTGATTATGAAGGATACTGAGAATCAGACTTTACTCCTGAGATAGTGGTCGGTCATATTGCGGAGCAAGGACTGGAGCTTGCTCCGGTCACCACCCACACTAAGCTTATAGTGAAGGCTGCATTAAGTTTCCCCACGAAGTTTTGGTGGGAAATTATTATATCACGCATCTGGCCGACCTTAGCAGATAACATACTTATGCCAGAGCATGCAGTATTGATTGCCAACATCTTGGTTGGCTACGACTTTGATTAGGCCTGACTCATAGCAGAGCAGATACATGATTCAGCATTGAAGAAGGCCACCTCCATTCCATTTTTGGTTTGGATCTCAGACTCTATATAGAGTTTCGAGTGGAGATCTTACACCAGCTGGACCAGATAGTTGAGGCCTAGCATACTTTGGAGCCCATCTTGATAAACGCTGATGAGAACCTGGTGGTAACCAGGTGAGCATAGCCTCTACCACCACCACAGATGCTCACCTCGGAGCCACCACTTAAGGGATTGATGACTACCACTGCCACTACTATTGCTGGTACTACTGATGAGAGACCCCAGCAGTGTGAGGCAGTCGATATTGAGAGGGGTCCTACTACAACTTCTCCTGCACTAGAGTCCACCACTTCACAACCTTCTACACTGGCATGGTTTATGTGTCTATTGTTTCTATTCAGGCCATGGCGCAATGATCATCACGTGCAAAGGCCCAGTAATCTCATCTTATCCAGCAGCTCAGGCCATGGGTCCAGTAGGCTATTATCGATTCAGAGGAGCGGATCTGAGAATTCACCATCTACCCTGTGCAATAGTGTGTTTCTAGAGTGGACGCTCGTATTGATGCCTTTGAGGATCGAGTTCAGAAGAGGTTAGCCGAGGCTCGACCTTCAAATTTGTCAACCTTACATCAGGAGATCGAGAAGCTTTGGGCTGACATGACAGCTTCACTTGCAGTGCCTATGACACTACCAAAGACTACATCTACGGAGCCACTATTTGATTTATTTGCCTCCACGAAGCCTTTACAGACTTTCCTCGGGAAGAGACTTTGCACGGATGCTGAGCCAGATGAGAGGAACGTACGTTCAATTTTTTTTTAGGATGACGAGGATGAGAAGGATGATCTCAGGCTGGACATAAGGACATCGAAATGTGAGAAGGAGATGAGGCTAGCTCGTGAGCATGATCAGGCGAGGGGTATTGGCCCATCCAGATAGAGTGCAGCAGATGAGGAGACTACCCCGCAGGAGGGGGATGATCAAACTCAGCCTGTTTGATCCATAGACTGGTGCTTAGGTGCCAAGGTATGTTTTTGACCCTTACTTATTCTATTTTTGCTTGATTTGGTGCACTAGGGGTAGTGCACAATATTTTTGATAGGGTGTGGGTAGTTATGGGCCTTAGTGAAGTTTGAGTAGCTTATGGTCCATAACTATCCCAAGTTTTGATCCTAATGTTTTCTTGCCTGTGTTCTTTTTTCTCGTGGATATTTAATTTCTGTTGAACTAGAACGTTTAAGATGTTTAAATAGTATGTGTAGCATATAGTACTAATGCATATGGAATATGGTAGCATGTGTTTATGTTTTGTTTTGAAAAATTGATACCCAACAAAAATTGTTTTGGGTGTTTGGCAATATTTTTTCTGATAAGTGAGGGTAATTGAGACATGAAACATGATCTATGATTCTCTTATTGATAATATATGCAATGCCATGAGAGTGTGAGCTTTTTTTGCTAGATTGGTGCATTTCGGGCTAATTTAGAACTTGCCTTGTTACTCTAAGTTAGATTGTAGATTGAATGGATTAGGAAGGGATCTTAGACTTTTTTCCTTTAATTAGTCCATTTTAGCTTAAAATAACCAACAAAATAAAGTTGTATCCCTTGTTCTATATTTTTTAGCCTTACATGTACCAATTCTTTCAAAAATACCTAATTAGCCTAACCTTGTCTAGTGAAAAACCTTGAAATTGGCCTTGGTCTATCCTTGAGAATTGTGAACCATTGAGGCAAAAATCCTTAGTTGAGGGTGGCTACCAAAAGTGGACCTGTCTTGGGGAATAGATATTGTGTACTTCAATAGAGGCTAAAAGCTTAAGTTGAGGGTGATCGGTGTAGGGATAAAAGCCAAAAATAAGGTGGTGAGTTGGGAATGAGGATAAAAAGAAGACAATCATGTACCAGGTGCAAGAAAAAGAAAGAAATGCCTTACATTGAGTGTAAAAAGCAAAATGAAGTGTAAAAATGAGGCAAAATCTAAAAAATGAGAAGAAAATACTCGAAAAAGCTTGAATGTGGAAAAAGGGACAATAAGGTGAAAATATTAGAGTTGGTAAGCTGAAAGTGATGAAAAACGTAGTTCAAGGATGACTTTTAGTCACTATTTTTCCAAAATGTCATGCCAAAGCCCCTGAGCCTACGTTACAAGCCTAGAAAGTCCTAAAGTGATCCTAGTCTAGTTGGTTGAAAATCTGAGTCATGAGTATAGGGACAAGCCTATGGTATTAGTCGTTATGCATGAACATTTATTGTGAGAGTGAGTGAGTTTGCATAGTTCCAAAGCTAAATTTGAAATCATCATTGAGTGTAAAAAAGGGACATCTTTCTGTGAGGGCACTTCCATTGAATTGTTAGCATTTGACTTGTTCAGTGATTTTGGTTTGTTGATATTCCCTTGCTTGTCAAAGTTGTATTTTCAGATGCACCAGTGTGTTTTGGTTTGCTAAATAGCTATCTGATCTTGTTTTTAAAAGGTGGTGTGGGTACTTGGAGTTTGAATTTTATGTGATGTACGCCATTGGGTTGAGGTCTGTGTGTTGCTATATTGTCTATATAGATTATGTCGTCGCTTGAGGGCATGCAACAATTTTAAGTTGAGGGTGTTGATGTGTTGTCCAATACATTTGATGCTTAAAAGTTATATTTTGTGTTCTCAATGAGACATTTATAGTTTTTATGTATTTTTGGTGTTTAGTTTGCTGGAAAGCAGGTTAACATGATTTTAGGAAAAAATTGTACACTAATCTGGTTTTTGATGGATTACTGGACCCTCTACGAGTCATAGAAGATTCTACAAGTCGTAGAGTGGGTTTCCTAAAGATTTCCAATGAAAGATGATATCTAAAGATTAGCTATACAAGACCTCTATATGAGTTGTAGATCACTCTACGAGTCGTATAGAGTAGTTTCGTGAAGAATTCCATTGAAGGACTAGTTAATACAGATGAATTATATGAGAGTGCAATACAAGTCATGAATCAGTCTACGACTCGTAAAGAGGATTCATAGAAGTAAAGTCCAAGATCTCAAGAGCTCAATATGCGACCCTAATTACGACTTGTAAATTAGTTAACGAGTCATAAATGCCTGTCGTAAAGGGTTGCCGATCAATTTTTCAATATTTTATGAATTTTTTTGTAAATACTATAAATAGTAATTTTTAGATCATTATTCGGGAGAGTACAGTAGAGAACGTTATTAGAAAGTACTATTAGGGTTTTGTACTTGGAGACTTCAATTTTGGAGGAGAATACACTTGTGGATTCATTGTATCTTCAAATCTTGTGGTTCTCAATTAATTTTTGATTTGCTTATTCTTCAATTCAATTGGGTAAATGTTCAATTATGTTTTCTCAATTCATAATTTCTTCATTTACCTGTAGCATGAGTAGCTAAATCCACAACTTGGGATTGTGGGAACCATGAAAATCTAACTAAATAAACCCAGATAATTTGTAATTCTTGGAATAGGTATTTACATTTATTAATCAATTCTCTTCATTTTGCATGTTTTCTATTGGTGTCCAATATTAAAACTTGCCTAGTGTTACCTTCCCGATCAAAGTGGTACTAAATAGGAAAAGTGATTGATTAACAAGATTCCATGATATGTTCTCATCTAATCAACCGAACTAGACCAAGAGGAGGTTGACTGGGACTATGGTTAATGGTTTTTATTGCAGACTATGGAGATAGGCCTAGTCACATAGTACAATTCGCCTCTCACCTTTGACCAAAGAGTGTGGTGAACTTAAATTACTCTCCTACATGTTATACTCTAGTCGAAAATTGGGTTATCCAGGGATATTGATTTTGTGAATCGTGGGTAACACAATTCCCAAGTTGCTTTTCGTTATTGATTGTCTTTTGTGATATTTAGTTTAGTTTATTTTCTTGTTGAATATTGCAAACCTCCTTTCCCCCCCTCCCACGGGAAATGAGTTGTTAATTACTTCAATTGTGTATTGGTGAATTCGTTGTGAGTCTCCGTATTCTCTGTGGGATTCGAACCTAACCTTGGTTAGCTTTTATAATTTACAAGACCGTTTTATCCTCCAAAAGAGAGGTATAACTTGGGTGTGATCACACACATATATGTGTGTGTGTCTGTCTGTGTGTGTATGTGTGCATATGCACACGCGCACACCCTTATTATCTAACATTAAAATGCATGTTTACCATGATCATGTGTATTTCACGCCTGCACACTTTGTACATTTAAACGTACTAATGCATACTTTTTCCTACATGACCTAACTATGCATAGACCAAAACCTTACCTCATACACCTCTTCGTGGCTAATTGATCTATGTATCGGGTGATTCGATTCGATTTTGAATATTATCGGTATTATTTATTGGTTATCAGTTTGTAGATATGCTAAACCATTAACAAACTATTAACATATCAATTTATTTGTTATTGGTCATTGACATTTATTGGTTCGTTATTGGGTGAACTGTTAACAATTAAAAGTTTAAGACTTAAAACTCAATGAGTCAATTATTCCCTAATACCTACCCTTTCTAGTTTCCAACTTTCCATACGGCAAAATCAACTTAAAGTGTCTTTACTTGATATCAATAACTTTAGAAATTTCAAAATAGAACTCAAAATGAA